>OMLF01057360.1:18292-42310 GCA_900302615.1 Holocentrus rufus | reverse complement strand
TTGACTGTGCAAACTTTTTAATATTTCTGAAAGACTGAGTTTTGACTCAACCAATGAGATCATTTCTTCCTCCAGAGCAGACCTGCCTCTGAGGAATGTTTGAGGAGCTAAAACTTGAATCGCCATTGTGGAGCAGGAACAGTATTACTGACGTATTGATTTCTGATCAGCTGTATTGATCTGTGCTGTGTGCAGAGTGGAGTGGAGAAGATGTGCAGAGCGTATGAAGATCAGCTGAGCGAGAGCAGGAACAGAGCAGACGAGCTGCAGAGGCAGCTGGCTGAAGTCTCGTCACAGAAAGCACGAGCTGTCTCCGAGGGAGGTAGGACACACACACACACACACACACACACACACACACACACACACACACACATCATTTTGGCTCTAGTCCTTCATCACTGTCATTATAAAGTGCATCAAATATAGAAAAACTCAGATTATAGCTACCAGTCTACCAACCAAAGTAGCATGACTGATTCAGATTACATGAAGTTTTGGTCATCTGTGAGATGATCTGTTTATTGATCACCTACGATTATAGATTCTCAGGCTGGGACGATATGCTCATGATACCTGGCTGCCAATTCGATATGTATCGCGATTATGCAAATATTGCGATTCGATATTACGATTTATTGCAATTTTGTTTGCTTTTTTTATCACTAGACTATGGGAAGTTGAATCATACACTTCTAGAGACTGTATATTATGAGTCATATTTCCAAAATCAATGCACATCACATATTAATCGGTCTTGTTGAGTTTTATTTCACTGTCATTGCTATACTGCATATGAAAGTAGTAAATAAAGTGTATATGGACAATAGAGTGAATAAAAAAATATATACTTTTGGAAGTAAAGTGCTACATTTAGCTGGTCCAGCTCATTAATATACTATCAGGGTGCTGATTCAATCAAAAAATGGCACGAAAAAGAATCACAAAACTGAAGTGAATTAATTTTCTTCCCACCCCTAATAGATTAATATCATCACCGCTTTGAGAAATATACATACTATGCACATTATTAGCATGGAATCAGTGTAGCATGCAGGATTCAAACCTGTAACCCTGACAGTGTTAGTGCTGTGCTCTACTCACTGAGCCATGCAGATTTGTATTGATTGATTCTTCATTCAGAATCAGAGTATCAGAGGTAGTGCCAGCCTGTCAGTCTGTATCTGTCCATGTTCCTCTGTCAGCGCGATTCCACATAGACGTGTGTTTTCTCTCCATGCAGAGTATCCGTGGTCGTAAAGCCACTCTGGAGGAGCTGCAGTCGGTCCATACAGAGCGCCATGTCCTGCTGTATGGTACCAACCCACTCAACAGGCTCAAACTGGACAACCGCAAACTGGCCGGTACGTTACACACACCCTCATAGGCTGCAGAAACGTTTGAAACCGCACTTCATACTCCTTATTCTGACTTTTATCACGTATCAAGAACATACCCGCTGGAAGAAAAATGAAAAAATAGTAAGATTCATTATCTTACAAATAAGGTGTCAGAGGAGAACCACTACAACCAAACAGTTTTTAAGAAATCCTGTTCTCCTTTTAAACACTTTCATACTACCATGTCTATAGTATAACAATTTTTTTTCATCCAGAGGTTTTTATTTCTGACCTAAAACCACATCCACAGCAGTTTTCAAATCCATACGGAGGCCATTTGTCTCGCGGTACAAGTTAAAAACACATGAAAAATGTGATGGTACTATGAGTTACATACTGTACTATATAAATCATCCCAAATTGTTTTCTCATACCACAAGTAATATACTGCAATTCAGGGGATCATGTAAGGTCAGCAATTCCCTTGCCACTAGACTTGGTATGATAATATGAGAACTAAAAAGAAATATCATTGAATATATGGATAAAAATGCAATCAAGTTTTTTTTTTTTGTTCCCACAGGAATCCTTTCTCAAAGGATGTTTGTGATGTTGCCGTGCGGAGGTGTAGGGGTATGCGAAAGCCACGCACACACACACACACACACACACTCACTCACACATACACATCGACACACACACAACCCTGAAATAGCTTGGTTTTTGATCACAATTCTCCCAAGTTCTTAAAGAAAGCTATATGATACAACACAGTCATCGCGCTTGATGACAGATGACACTGTTTCAAAGGAAAGCGAGAAGACAAGGGAGAGAGAAAAAAAAACAAGAAAGACAGAAAGAAAGAAAAACGGGATATTAAAGAGGAAAAGAAAGTTGGCTTGGCCCCGGTCTGAAGTCAGCCTGACAGTCTGTGTCGGACCATGACAAGTCAGACTAATGAGAACAGCATGTCCGTGACCAGGGATAAAAGAAATGCCTCGGATTTCATTGTCCGAGCCAGACGGACAGCAATGCCAGTTTGTGAACAAACACAAGAGAGAAAAAAGACTGGGAGGATGGAAAGGAAAATTACCAACAAACATGGATCTGTCCTAGAGATGGGAGAGTAAAAGTTGTTTGTTAACTTTTTTACTCTCGGATCATTACATGTTGTGTCATCCTTTCCTCAGAATTTTCTTCGATTTTTCTTTATTATCTCAGGGGGAGTTTGGACATAATCATGCCTTGTAAAACAACACAAAACACAGCAGTGCAGTAAACACTGCAGCAAAACAAAAGGCTGACTCTATGCAATGCAAGGAAACACAGTGCAGTAAAACGCAACACAAAGAAATTCAAGTAAATGCAATGCGACAGGCTATGAAATGCAACACAACACGCAATGAAATGCATTGTGACAAAATGCAGTGCAGTAAAAATCCAACAAAATGCAATGCAACAAAACCTAATGCACCTAAAGGCAGTGCAGCACCACATGCAGCAAAACACACTACAATGCAAATTAGTAAAATTCTACAATGAAATGCAATATTAACAAAATGCAGCATAACAAAAATGTAACAAAATGCAATACAGCAAAGACGTAATGCACTGAAAGGCAGTGCAGCACTACATGCAACAACACACTACAATGCAAAGAAATCAAATTCAACCGTGCAACAATGCACAATGCATTATTGTGAAACCACATGCAATGCAGCAAAATGGAGCAAATACAGTAAAATATAATCTACTGACAATAAATTGCATTAATGAAAAACAGATCTGTGGGAGCAAAATAAATGAATACACCAGACATATAGTATCATCAGTTATGTTTATACTGCACATTGCATCATACAACTTTAATTGTTATTTGTTTGTTTTATGTTGTAAATACAATAGCAGATTGACCAAAAAAACATAAATGTTACATTGGAAAGAGAACAGCACTAGTCCTACAGATAAAAGTTACTTTTTGCCTGTGACTTATTAATCTCAACACGGGATCAAATGATTCTTTATTGTCCATGAAGAGGAAAATTGCTCCTCTGTGCTCTGGTATCAGGAGCAGTCCCGCACTGATGGATAGTAGCTCTGTTCACGCTGTCGGTGGCCTCTGTCTTGTCATTGGTGCTGATGATTGTGTTTTGATCGGCAGGTTGACAATGACACCATCTGGAACGAGTCTCATACCTCCACGGCGTCCCGCATGGCAGCGGGCAGCGTCACTGAGCTGGCGTTCAGAGTGGCCAAAGGCGAACTGAGGGTGAGAGCACAGATAGTCCGTCTCTCTCTGGGAGTTTCAGTTTGTGGCGGTGTTAATGATCCTATTTGTCAAACAAACCTGCCTCACCCTGCCTTGGCAAGCTGCTAACTAATAGTCCAGATGTTTCAGAGGCAAGTTAAAAAACATAAAAAAAAAATTCCTGGGCAGATTGATAATCTTGGTCATTGTTGGGCAGGAAAATGGTCAGATTTAAAGACACTGTATATTGGCAAAAAATGCTATTCATTAGCAACTACAGTCCAATTATATCTTTATTAGCACTACCCTTTAATTGTCAAACCCTGGTTTAAAACTGTCTATCTCAAACAACACTGGCTCTCAAATTAGTAGCAGAAGAATTTTTTTCATATATCAATCTAAATATTAACTTGCAAAATGGCTTTTAGGTGATGTGATGAGATATTATATAGACTAATACATAAAACTAAATTGATAAGCACTTCAAGTAAGTCAAACCTGTTGCTCTTTCAGTGTCAAGACTTTTATGATGTGTTTTCGTCAAGAGTTTTACAGCATACTTTGTCATTTTGTCTCAATGTTTCATCATTTTAGTTTTTCTCTTCATGTGGATAACAGGATTTTCCCTCCTAGCGATAATAAAGATGAACTTGACTCTACTTTTCTTCACGCAGCCGGCCTACAAAATGATAAAGGGAAACCTTGCAGCCTTCATTCTTGATTGAGAGTTTATAGGACTGTGATTGTTTTGGCACACGTATGAAACCTTCAAAACTTATTTCAAGCAGCTAGAGAATGAATCTGTAAGGAAATAGTTTCTTCTTCTAAAGCCTTCATATATGTGCCAAAACAATTACATTCATCTCTATGAAATCCTGTGAATAAAATTAAGGAACATTGTTCTTTTGAAAACTTAACAGGACTTTCTTTCTTTTTTTTGCATGGGGATCAGGTAACAGCAACTTATATCCAGTGATAGGCTGTTTAATAACATGTCAGTGCCTTTTTCCTTCTTCTGCACAGAATGGCTTTGCAGTGGTCAGACCACCAGGACACCATGCAGACCCCTCCAATCCAATGTAAGCATATATATGTGTGTGTGTGTGTGTGTGTGTGTGTGTGTGTGTGTGTGTGTGTGTTTCTCTGCACAGCATAAGTGTCAGCAGCCTGCCCAGGGAGGATATTTATGAACTGAATATTGTGAAAAAGAGGAACAGACAAAATAAGGAAGATTAATACTTTCACTGCATGTTTTGTTCTGCTGCCTGCCTCTTCTCATGTGTCTCATCTCAGATTTGTGTTTGTTTAGGGCATTTAGCTGAATTTCTCATACAGAATGAATTACAGTGGATGCAACAGTAGAATACACTTTCATTCTGAAACATACACATTTTAAGAAATCAGGAGTGCAAAGGGCAAGGTCTTGTTCCTGTGACCATACAACAGTCATGTAAGAGTGAAGGAAAAGAAATAAGAGCTCAACGAAGAGCTGTAGGAAGGATACTTGAACTTGAAAAGTTTTTTTCTTTCTTTCTAAATAAAAATATTTGCTTGCTGATGATCTCTTAACTGAAACTGATCTCTCTTTCTTTCTCTCTCTCTTTCTATCAGGGGTTTCTGTTATTTCAATTCAGTGGCCATAGCAGCCAAGCAGCTCCAACACAAGCTGAGCGCCAGTAAGATCCTCATCGTTGACTGGGTAAGAGACTACTGGAAAGACAAATGTGGTTATAACACGGGTTTGATGCTGTTGCTATCTCTTCAATTGATTACCCTAAGGAAAGCTCACTATAGCACTTCTATAGAGTGTGTCTATATAATCTCTATAGTGTCTGTATAGCTTATAGTGTGTCTGTGGCATTCAGCAGTGAGTTCATAGTAACCTAATCATAACTTTTGGTACTTATTTTTCTCTAACTTGTATATTATAGTATATCTGAGGTTACTTCCCCATACGAAGGCTTTGTGCTGCTATATTTGTATTTTCTCCTCCTTAAAATTATAACAGCAGCATCGCTTTTCTGTTAGGTTACTGCTACACATAATAAAACAATATCAATCAGAGCCCTGGAAGCATTACTTTGTTAATACATCATCATGTGCCGTAAATCCTACCCTTGATCAATACAGTTACATTTTCTAAAGCCTCTCAATCATGTTTCCCCTTCCCTGTTGCTAGGATGTTCACCATGGCAACGGCACCCAGGAAGTGTTCTACAGCGACCCCAGCGTTCTCTACATCTCACTCCATCGCTATGACGACGGAAACTTCTTCCCTGGCAGCGGGTCGCCGGCTGAGGTGGGTTACATCCACCGTCGGGCCATAGGGATGTAGTTTCTGTGTCGGCTACTACAGGGATGAAGAAAATGACTCAACACAACGCGTTTTCTGTTTCAGGTTGGTTCTGGGGCCGGCGAGGGCTTCAATGTGAATGTGGCATGGACCGGAGGTCTGGACCCACCCATGGGTGATGCTGAGTACTTGGCTGCATTCAGGTACAGCCAACTCACCCCTCTGTACAAGCACCTACACACAAGCTTACATCATGTGAGACCTGTCAGTGTAATCAGTGCTGTCGCTGCAGTAGAGACACATTCCATAGACTTAGCACATATAAGAAAAGGAAATACTTTTAAGTTGCTTTTGGGAAAACCGATCCTTTAATTTGTGGAGTACTGGTAAACCACATGGATGTCAACATGGATAATTTATTGTGTGTTTGTTGTGACTTAACTGTGCTTTCTGGGATTCCAGCCTCCTCTGGAATCACTATAACATTTCTATAGGGACTCATAGTTTTGCAGTAATATGTTGCATGGCGCAAGTTTTCTTTCTCAAAAGGAATGAAAAACAACAGGTCAAGTGTTAACTGCTACACTGTCAAAAGCTTAAATAATGACACAGTGAGTTAAAATAGTTCATTCTTAAAAAGCAGATGACAAAGGAAAGCCGACAGTCTGTTCTCCTGTCTCCAAGTTATCTACTGGATGTGGAAACGAATGTACATGAGGAAAAAAAGTTTTAGTCAACTGTCCTGCTAGTTATGCACTTTGACTGCTTTGTTTGAGGCTGTTGTGGTGATCATCCGGATTTTCGGTGGATTTGTAATTAGCCAACTATCTGGTATCCCTCACACGGAGCCACAACAAACTCACTTGTGCGCATCAGAGACTTGGATTCGCATCGCTTCTGACGTATTTTTTTTTTGTGTAATTATTAATCCCCCTCATTTGGTGCGCATGTGTCTGGCGCTCCCTGTTTCCAGTAATTTCTGTTGCCTTACAGTAATGGCATCCAGGTTTTGTACTCGACAGAACGTAGACCCTGACTTCCTGCTCGCGGGTTGGTTAATTGTCGTCGGTGGGTGGTTGGCACCAATAAAGTTTCAGTAGTTTGGGTTTTTTGGTTGTCTGGCGCGTCCAAACCCAAGGAAACCGTGGCAACCACATGGTTACTGGAAAAAGAGGCACAGTGACACACACACTGTGGGAAGGCCATATGCTTGTGCACAAGTGCATATGCTGAAGCATGCACACAGACACACACATATAGGCCTACACATGAAGTGGGTGGGCCATTATTCCAAGACAGAGTGATGAAATGAGTATGGTGAAACAGGCCGAGTGCTGCAGGCTGGCAGGCGTTCAGCAGCGATAGGCTTCAGTGCATTTAGTTCCTGTCTTTACGGTGCACTTCCCAGTACACAAGAGCACTGCAATCAGTGTGAGATTTATGCCAACTTGAAGAAGAAATCAGGTCGTTTAAGGAGTTTTCAAAGGCTGAGCTGCAGGGTGGCGGAGGACCCCGGTTTAAACCCGAATATCTGCAAATGTCCTTGAGCATGACATTGAATAAACCATTTTCACAGCAGGCATTTCTACATGAAATACCAGGTAAACACAGGTGTTACTAATGACAGTAATGAAGGCTCTGTTCCATTTAAGTGTAGCAGACTCTTTACAGTGAGCCAGCACAAACAATAGCAGGACCCTGGCTCTGTTAAATGGAACAGAACCTTCATTAATGTCATTAGCAACACCTGCTATTTCATGTCAAAATGACTGCTGTGAAAAAGGTCTAACCCTTCTAGCTCCAGTGGTGCTTCTCTGTAGCTGAACCTGATCTCTGTAGAGCCAGTGTCCTGCTATTGTTCATGCTGGCTGACTGGAAAGACTCTGCTACACTTCAATGGAACAGAACTTTTATTAATGTCATTAGTAACACCTGTGTTGACCTGCTATTTACTGTCAAAATGGCTGTTGTGATAAAGGTCTGTTCTTTGTGTGTTTTGACCTTCTTGGAGCCCCACATGGGTTCAGATAGCTGTCAGCTCTGTTACAGTAAATAATACAAATTATGGAGTGTTTTGAATGAGGATCACAGTTTGCAGATTCCAAGTAGAACTTACTCAACAAACAGAGAACCATGTAAAATCTTGAGTAATACAATGAAGCTGAATCAGCATGCCTTGTACTGGCCAGATGTGTGAAATCACAAGTACATAGATTGAAAATTCAATGGAAATTAGATGCAAGGGAAGCTCAGTGGAACAAGAAACCCAGGTATGGCAAAATGTCTGTTTTGTTATACTCTAAACAATAAAATGAAGAAGTGCAATGTAAATACAATGCAGTAGAAGTGTGTAGTGAGTAGTGTGAGCTCTCCTGGCATCCTCAGTAAATGAAATGAAACACGCCGAAGATGAATGAAGTCACAGTTTTCATGCGACGATGGTGAAGTGAAATAATCAGATCTTCCTTGAACGTCAAACTGAAAGAAAGTATATATAACATATATTTTCTTTTCTTTTTTTTCTTTATTATTGAACCTTTTTTGAGATGTCATTCACAATCTGAAGGCCAAAAGTACAGGTTATGGAAGCAACCTTTACATGGGGAATGAGGGAAAAACAACATTTTGAGCTGTTTTGAAATGAAATATCTCCTGGGAAAAATAATAATAATAATCTCTCTGTTGGTCTGAATAATTTCCTATGGTTAGCCATATTCCCCAACAACTAAAAAGGGACGTTCTTTCCGTTCCATCATGGAATCATTGCCAAGGTGGTGGGAAGGTAAACCACCACCCCACATCCCTGCATCCCTCGCCTCTGTAGTTGCAACTGGCAAATGTTGAATGATCTCTGACAAAAACAATGCAGTGGTGTGTACGAGCTGGTTTATGGGGCAAGGTTTAAGTTTGTCGGTTAAAGTTTGGGTGTGCCTCAACTTCAGAGGGGAATTCTTTGTCGTCTTTTCACCTTATCCGTCACTCTTGCCCCCCTTCCCTCACCTCACCTCCCCCCATCCTCTTTGATTGATCTTTAATAAGCATCCCCTCCTCTCCTTCGCCCTACCTCCATCTTTCCCTCAGTTTGCCTGTAGTTGTGCTCTCTGGGGGGAGGGTGGCTGCTTTTATTGGTCTACCAGGGGAGGTGGGGGTGGTTTTTGCAGTTAAGTGTGTGCGTGTGTGTGTGTTTTGTGTGTGTGAGAGAGAGAGGGAGTGAAGGGGAGCCTATTGTGTGCGTGCTCTGCTTTACAGTATATTCACTCTAACTTTATTTCCTCATGGCAGAAGTCCATGTCATGCCTGCCAGTGTTTGTGTGTGCAGATATAATGACTATGATGCAATTTGATTCTGCTCAACTGATTGGAATTATTTGATTAGATAAAACACAGTGCACCCGTAAGCACGCAGCATTATAACTATGATGATGATACACCCACACACACACCAAAAAAATTAATGACTTATTCCCACTATGAGTGCTTTTGCAACTGTGTTTGTGTGTATGGTTTATTTCTGTGTCTTTGTACCTATGAGCTCAAGTTGCATGAACTCAGAGCAACAGTGTGTGTGTGTGTGTGTGTGTGTGTGTGTGTGTGAGCATCTGCACATTTGTTATGTCTATGATTTGTCTATCATGTGTACATGTGTCTCTGTGTGTGTGTGTGTGTGTATATATATATATATATATATATATATATATATTATCTCTATGCATTCTTGTATGTTGCCATGAGCTCATGTTGCCTATCTGCATGCAGTCATGACAGCAGTATGTGTGCGTGTGTGTGTGTGTGTGTGTGTGTGTGTGTGTGTGTGTTTGGTGCGTGTGTGTATGAAAGGGAGGGAGGTCTCCAAAGTCCCCAGGCAGAATAATGAAGGTAAATGGTTCCCAGATGGACTGTTTTCTCTCTTTTCTCTGTGTTGTCAATGACGTGAGGAGAGTGACAAGCCTCTAATGGGAAACAGACTCACGCAATCGGGCTTTGAACTGCACCGACGGCATTGAACCCCCCCCAAACACACACATGCACACATACATGCACTCGTGCCTCAGGACAGCACCGCGCTCTCCCTCACAACAATGGAATTAGGGAATTTGCACAAAGACTGCAAACCAGCCCGACCAGCCTTAAGAGTCAACAATACAATATTCCTTTGTCAGGCACACTTGTCTTACTCGAGGCTCCACAACTTCTCCAACAGAGAATAATGGTCTTTTGTCAAGTCCGTAGGAGCTTCCGCGTCTAGGATCAGGCAAACCTCAGTTCCACTTGTCATTTTAATGAGTTCAGAGATGCGATCCTAAAGATCTGACGTCTATGGGCGACTGCACTTGATTTGATCATGTCAATTCTCTGCTGAATGTACAAAATATTAGGCAGACACAGACTTCTCTTTTCATGAGGTACACTGATGAGGTGAAATCGGGTGAAAGCTACAATACCATACTAATTTCTCTTACTAAGCTTTGAGACAATAAAGATGTGGATTGTGTTAAAGGGGCTGCAGATCAGTATCAAGAAGATGTTCCTAATATTTTGTACACTACAATAGTGTGTATGCCTATTTTGTTGAACCGAAGTGAAACAGCTCTGATGGGTGTGGACACAGGAATACTGGCATAGTTTTTGGATATTACATGCTCAGAGTTAAAGGAACTGACACTGTTACTGTGTAGGAACTCTGTTTTATACCATGACCACTAGGACTACTTGAGTCTGATTGGCTGGTGTTTGTCAAAACCATAGATCAGGACACCTTAAATGCTGTTCCTGTCCACTGTTCTATGTCAGTACTCACTAATACACTAAGTTCATATAGGCCTAAAACGTATTGTAGCTAATTATAATAATAAAATAATGGCTACAGTAACCAGACAAGAGAAGTCCAAAGCACTCTTCATTCGTCTTTAATTCATTGACTTGTTCAGTAAACAATAAAAAATCTTTTAACACTCCATAGGAAACACTATGCGTGTAGGAAATGTAGCACTCTGTTCCTGCTTGCTGTTTGGCTACACTAACTCGATGTGTTACATTAAGCTAGCTATGTTAGCCATTAGCCACCAAACTCTGCCCTGTTTTAAAATCTCAGTTGCTTCAAAACTACTGTGATTATTTTCCAGCAGTGAACACTGGCGTAACATCAACACAACTACAGAGCTAGCCGAGCCATTCTTATGTAGATATGTGCCACTTGTGATCCATTTTGACAGATCCACAATATCCATAATGCCATGTGGTTGAAGTTGAATAGCTGAATCTGCGTTTTGCAGAACTGTTACTTGGCTGTTCCTGATCATTAGTCTGAAATGTATGAAAATAGTGTGGCCAGAAATAAATTATTTTTTTGAGAGCATATCAACATTTTTTTTATTGATGGCGTTAATGGTCATACATTATTGTTTACACATATTACAGTGATTAAATAACTGTCCACTGTCTCATTGCAGCAGTGTTTTGTGTCTGAATCAAAAAGAGGAAAAGCTCTGAGGCCCACTGTCCTGCTCAGTGTCCTTTGAGTTGCACTATGTAATTCAGACATATAGTTTAAAGCGGCGTTAAGTAATCTATGACCTCTCTTGTTCTAAAACAGTGTGAGCCAGAAAGTGAGTTTTGCCAGGAAGCCAGGAATCTCAGCAGCTGGCCAAGCAATGATTGAGTTATTGATATTGATCATCATCCCTGCAGGTGTACAATATCATGGTCATTTTGTCCTGTAGGGCAGGAGAAATCGGACTTATTGCCCCTTTAACGTCACAATCCTGTGTATTTGTGCCCACAGGACGGTGGTGATGCCCATCGCCCAGGAGTTCTCCCCTGATGTCGTGCTGGTGTCTGCTGGGTTTGACGCTGCCGATGGCCACCCGGCTCCTCTGGGAGGATACAAGGTTTCCGCTAAATGTGAGCACCAACTGTACAGTCTGTTCTATAAAACTTTACTTCAAAGCTCTGTTTTTCTGCCAATGAGAGTTTTATTTTGTGGTCCTGCGGTTATCCAGGAGTATTAATAGATATTACTACTCTTGTCATGCATGGACCCAAGAGCAGGAGATGTGCCTTGTACTTTGCCATGCCACTGTTGCACCCATAATTACAGTAATTAGTAGTTAGTAGTTGGTTGGCTTGGGTGGTCACACAAGGTAATGTAAAAATACATGTTTGTTTGAAAAGAATACTGTACATTTTGGGCAAATCTGAGTCTCGCACGTCTTGAAGTAGGTGGTTTTGTGCTTCCTGCTTACCTTTAGTTCTTATTTTCTGTGTGCAGGGTTCATTCTTTAGGCTGACTTTTAGGTGTCTGTGTATGTGTGTGTGTGTACCATAGGTTTTGGCTTCCTGACCCGCCAGCTGATGTCCCTAGCAGGGGGTCGACTGGTTTTAGCCTTGGAGGGGGGTCATGACCTCACAGCCATCTGTGACGCCTCTGAAGCCTGTGTCAGCACGCTGCTCGGCATACAGGTCAGGCATTCTGAGTAACAAAGTTCTTTTTATCTGTCTTGTGATAATGTACAGTATTTGGCCGTTTGGTGAGGGAATGAGCTTTCAGTGCCAGTACTCAAATATCTGGAACACCAAGGACTTTTGAGAAGCTTTTTTTTTTCCTGACAGGGAAAGTCTGGGAATTTGATACATTTTCTTCAGAGGTCAGGGGATTTTCGAGGGAATTTTACTCTAAAGAGATATACCAGAAAGTATTTCAACTTGCTGTTCCACACGTTTATTAGCCCACTTGCATTTCATTTATTACATCAGCTGAGGGTTTTCAGTTGTTTCTGTCCATTGTGGGGCCACATGTCCACAGCGTGCCTGGACTATATTTATCCCTATATAACTTTTCTCAGCTGGAAAAAAAGCAAGTGTATGGTTTCTGAAGGTTTGTGGACATACAACAGAAATAAAAAAATTAAATTGTTTCTTTGCGTAATGCAGTAGGTGATTTAAGATATATTTTAAAGACTTCTGCTAGCCTAAAATCCTCAGGCAGGTTGCTCTCCTTTAGTCTTAAACCTGGACTTTGGAGTTAGTATCTAAGGCTAGGTACTGGTCCACTGTTATACAGTGTGGCCAGATTTAACCATGTTTAAAAAATGATAAACAACATCCCCAAGTCAATTTTAAAGGCAGTAGGTGATCAGCGAACAGATGCCAGATTCAGGGCGATGTATTGTTTTCCCTCATGCTCTTCTCTGTCTGTCCTGTAGGAGCCTCTGCCAGAGGAAATCCTACTCCAGAAGCCCAGCGCCAACGGAGTCCGCTCCCTACAGACTGTCATACAGATACAAAGTGAGTAGCAGTGATGGTTAATGCAGTTTTTTTTTTTTTTATTTTAACATTTATTTATGCTGTGAAAGTCGACTGAACACGACACCCTGCTTCACATTCGCACAGTTCTACTCATGCTAGAGTTTTCTAATGTGGGCAGCTTCAGTGGAGCAGTTGAGGCTACAGTGCCTCGTATTTATTATTGCATTTGGCCATGACAATAACAATATTGATTTACACTTATTCAGTGGACAAAGAGGTGGAAAGTAACGATTTCTCTGTCTGTCGTAGCCTTTAATACATTTCAAAATATCACCAACTAAATTTTGTGACAGTTTATTTTTCACATTATTATTATTACTACTAATAACTGAATGTAAATCCATGCATGTATGTGATTCATACCCTTTCTCAAACTTCTCACTCCCAGTCTCCTGGAAATGCTGTTGCACATATATACATACACTGAAACCCCACTCTTGCAAATATTCCATTTTATGCTCAATAGAGAAACTTAATTTCTCCAGATGGGTTGATAGATTTTCATTGTATTGTCTTAGTTCCATGGCCGCTGCAGAGCAAGCTCCACATAGAAGATATGACAGTACTATTTATTTACTCTCAGCTTGTATGACTCCCTGTCCTCATCTGAACCTTTTGTTTCTCCTGTTGAAACTCTCATCTGATTCTCACTGCTCCTCTCAGTCCTTATTCAAAGTTAAAAAGCTGCTGTCAGTGGCAGTCAGTCCCTCTTATGCGTCTCTTTCTGGTTTGATGAGGATCGGGGACTTTGTTTGTCTCTTGGATGTCACTCCTAACCAGAAACAAATAGCGATCTGATAGCCACTGGCACTGAAATGGGCTGATACAGTGGAAATCTGGAAAATGTCAAATCTGGCAGTTTGATTTGTTGATGCATCTTTGTCTCTCTGCAGTGCACTCCACCCTTTCATCTGTCTCTGTGCATGTTTCCCTTTCTGTTGTGTAACTCTTGACTCTTGATATATGAGCTTTTTGCTGGGAAAAAAAAAATATTACTTTCTGATTATTTATAGGCCAAATCATTTTTTTTACACAGAATACTTAAGTCAGAGTTAATACTACAAAAAATGAAAATTAGTAAAAATTAAAATTAGATGTCTATATTTAAGATAAAAAGTAAAGTGCTCTTTCTTCAGCCTGTCACACCCTCCCTGACTGAAGAAAAATGCAGCACTCTGTTCAGCTGTATAAATTGTATTTAGAGATGTGTAGGTTCTGGGTAATGATGTACTGTTGTCAATCCAGAATTTTGATTATTCAAAATCTGATACAACTATTAGTACATGGCAAACAAGAAAAAAACATCAAGTAGACTTCCACATTTGGTTGGGGACGGTGGTTGGGTGTTCGCTTTTGTCAGCTTTGTAAACAAAATATTCAGCCTTTTCTCTCCCGGCACCAAAATGTCAACCAGCTTAGGTGGACTGGGATCCTGCTCAAAACAAGATGGACTGTTTGACGCAGTTGAATGTTTTCAGCTGTTTGACTCTGACTGCTGCAGTCCTCCTCCTTCTCCTCATCTTCCTCGTTCCTTCTCCTTTTTCTCCTTCTTCTTCTTCTTCTTCTTCATCTAACTGTTCCTTTGTACATGTATACGCCCTCTGGAGGTGATGTTGAAACAGTTTGGCAGAAGTATTGAAATCCATTCTATCCCAAATGTCAAATGTCATGTACTGAAATTTCAATTTCAATTTGTGACAATACAAGTAACCTCTATATGTGTGTGTGTGTGTGTGTGTGTGTGTGTGTGTGTGTGTGTGTGTGTTGTAGGTCAGTACTGGCAGAGTGTGAAGGCTTACAGTGGATCAGTGGGTCTGTCCTACCTGGCTGCTCAGAGCAGAGACTGTGAGGAAACAGATGCTGTCAACGCCTTGGCCTCGCTCTCTGTGGGAGTCCTCCCCAACAAGAGGTAGAGATCTCACACACACACACTCACCCTCTCTCTCTCTCTACACACACTTTCACACTACGCAGCATGTACTTAGCTCTCTGCTGACATCTGGCATCTTTCCTCAAGCCTTCCTGACGAGCCCATGGAGCACGACAACGGCGATGACTCCATGTAGAAGAAGCTGACCAATCACCTCACAAGAACCCACCTTCAGGAAGTTGGCCCCACCAGATCGCCTTGGAGCTCCTGTGCCGTCACATGACCATGAAGAGGACATAGCGACGTCGTAATGCCACTGAGCCCCGTCCATCTGCCTTATTACACACACACATAAACACACACACACATTTAAACGCACACTATGCTGAACCTCCACAGACTTGTCACATGAGCACCTCAACGCTGTTAACCATCCAACTCAACCCAACAGCACTACCTGCAGTCGGGAAACCTCACCAAAGAGCCACACATGGACTGTCCATATCTTCAGCTTGACATTGGACTGTGTGTGTTCAGTACTAGTACTACAGCTCGTTGACCACTGTCACTATGGGAACAGACAAAATTCAGAGGCTGATTTTGATTCCATTTCTGTTCACGAAAACCTGCTTTTCGTCTCATGGGACAAACTCCAGATTCCATTTCTTACGGTAAAAACCTGGTCTTTGAATCACAGTAACAGACCGAAGTCAGATTCTGACTTCAGTTCTGATTGCAACGACAGGTCTTAGTCTTACAGAGGGTGTTGAAGCACTATGTACCAGCAGCCGTTTTTGCCTTCTTTTGCCTTAAACTTGCCTTAACTCAACTTATGACCAATGCTCAGAAGGAACACATTTGGGACTACGGATTTCTTTCACTTTGTGCCACTTCGCTTCCCAAAATTGAGTCGAACCAAATGCTGACACGAACTGACTGCAGTCGAAACCTGTGCCGGCATAGTGCAACACACCGGGGCGGACTGAGTGCAAAAAAACGTCTGTACCACAAGACGTGGCCACAAGAAGACAGGGAGAGACTGTCTGTTTGAATGATGTCATTTCATGCAGTTTAACCACTAAAAGAAGACAACAAAGAAGACAACTAGAGAGGGGTAAAGAGAACATGAAGACAAAATGGACAACTGTGGTTTTGAAGTAACATAGAAAGAGCAAATGTCCTTGTTGTTTTATTGCACTGTGCATTCCATAATGTGAACCATAAGAAATTCCAAAGCTCTGGGAAAAGGAAAAAAAAACAACTCTCTCTAGGTTATTTAATGGTCTCTTTGAAGTTTTGGATGAAATTTTGTCTTGTTTTTAGCTCCACTCATATTCTATGATGTCTTACTAAGGCTTTAACTCGATTTGAGGACAAGTATTGACCGAAATACTGTATGAGTTGTATTTCCTATGAAGTTAATCTGAAAAGTAGACCATATTTTGAAAGCAGGATATTTTTTTCACTGCTGTTCAAAGAAGTGTCTTAAATGTACACACACATACATACACACACACACACTCAAAAACCTTGACTGCACATACAAACCGATGATGAACTATTGATATACCACTGGTATTGAATACTGTATATTATTGTGCATATATGAGACTAAATGAGCGTTCATTCCTACCACAGCACCATTGAGGACCATTGTATTGTTCTACAGTAGCAGTAACCTTAATGCACTTAACAGATGTCACCCAAAGAAAGCTGCCTTAAGTATGCCTGTACTTGGCAGTGGGACTGTACAAAACCAACTTCAGAGGGACCAGTATCAACACTGCTTTTTTATAATAATTTTTTTTCAAAGGCCCAACATTTAAACCTGTGGATTTAGGTGAACACCATGTACGCAGACTTTTGTATAATTGTACATTTTGATGATCACTTCCTTAATGTCCACATACATGCTGTGCAAGCAAAAACACACGGAGAGGCCTGGTTAAGTTCCCTTTTTCTTAGTCTTTGACGTCCAGGCCTCATCCAGGTCTTGTTGAGAAAAACCAATGTGTTTGAACCTGTTTATCCATAAGAGACCTGCTTAATACAGTTGGATGGAACTTAAGTTTATTGTTTGAATTCATTAAAACAGATCCATGCCATCCAGCGCTTCATCTCGCATTATGATAAGTCAGAGAGGTACAAGATAGTAAGCCAGACATGCTAACAGGTCTTAGAAGTGTCTTACACCCTCTTTTTATTGCAACAGCCACTCTTATTAGCTGATGTTTGTAGCAGAGATCATGGAGTTCCAGGCCAAATTGATTTGTATTTCAACAGGCAATATGTTCCATCAGCTGTAAAACTTGTATTATTATATTATTTCTGTTTAAGTGCCCTTTTGTCGGGGTCATATGTATAGGACCTGCAAAAACATCAGGATCACAAAAGCACGATCCTTAGTTTAATGTGACAGAGAGCAATGCAGTAGAAATTGCACTGTGGATTGCATGTCCCACGCATGCTGGGGTTTGACCAATGTAGGTTTTTGAAGGCTGATACAAAAACCGAGATATTTTTTGAGTTCATGAGTTCAAAAACAACAACAACAACAACAACAAAAAATGTTCAATGTTTCTTGCTAAGGTTATTGTTGTGAGGCAAGAAAAGCCTCTGAAATAGCATTTAGGCCATCATTGGACTCTCCACTGAATCCCAGACTACTGAAGTTCTTGTAGATGCGTTGTAGAGTGATGCAGGTTTTACAGATGGACCCTCCTGAAGAGTAAAGAGAAGGGAGAAACGGCCATCAAATGAGAAGCAGATGACATTGAATGGTCCACCAGCGCAAACTAAATCTCAGTCTTAGTTAGTGTCAGTCTTAGAAGTTGTCAATCTAGATTAAAATTGACGCAGTGTTTTGATGATTTGGAGTGTCGGCTTGCCAGTTGCATGGCAATTAATTTGGACTGGCCAAAGGAAGTGATGTCATTGTACCAAGCTATGTGTCAGGAGTTGAGTTTGTTGTAATCAGGACCCTGGCCATCAGAAGGCCTCAGATAGCTTTTGTATTAAAAAAAAAAAAATGGACGAGAGAAACTAAAGTGATAGGAATTATAAACATGTAGCCATTGCAGTAGTCCCACTGCTGCTGCACTACTGCTCTAACCGAAGAGGAATTATTTAGAAAATCCTGTTACATGGGGGGTGGGTGCTGTGTGCTGGCTACTAGTGTAACTGAAACATGAGTCATTCTTCCATTCTTTTAGAAGTGACAGCAAATAAACAATGTGCTGTGTCTATTCTGCATCATGCACCCAGTAGGTGCATCTGGTGTCTATGAAGTAATGATGTGTGTTTGTGTGAGAGAGAGTGCGTTTGTGACTGCATGTGCACATGTACAGTATATAGACATATATACTGGTGCTTTTGTCTATGCATTTACAAGTGGGATGTGTGTGTTTACCTGTGCGTGTGTGTCCTTCCTGTTAAATACTGTAAATGACCTCTCTGTATTATATTCCCAGTGGCCTCAGAGCATTTTTTTGTCTTATGTAGAGGCCAGTATTGCCTCAACTCTTAATTCCCATGATTACTGATGTCATTTTGTATGTTCTTCTTAAAAACACACTGTAAATAGAAACTCCAAGACCAAAATACACACATCACACGTGCCTTGATGCATTCAGTAGTATGTGTATTGGTAACTCTTCACTAACTGGACCTCTGTAACTAAAACCATGACATTGAGATCTTTGTTTCATACTCTTCTTTGTCATTATTTACCTATTTGTGGTATTTTCCTCTTATATTTCCAACCATGTGTATGTATAGAAAGATTGTCTATTTTGTAATGTTTTTCTCTCTTCTTAATTAAAAAAAAGTTTTCCAATTTCAGCTCATTTTGTGTTGTTTTATCACAATGAAATGAAAAAGTGGCAGTCACAGAATTTATTTCAGAATAATTCACTATCATATATATGAATATTTCTATACCAGTAAATATAAAGCTAAATATTTACTTACTATTCAGTATTTACATTACCTGGAATTCCATTCCATTCCAAGTATTTCTATGAAAATGATCTGTTTATTTAAAAAAAAATGGACGGGTGGGGTGGGTAAATAAATAAATAAATAAAAAGGACAAAAAAGTTGTTTTATATATCTGTGGTGCTGAGAATAATTGCCGATTACCTTGCCAACGCCAACCCCTAGTTACGTGGCAAAAAGTCCTTTTTTCATAATAGGATTATCTACGCCGTGGTCTTACCATCACATGGCCCGGCTCCCAGGCTGGACATTACCTGGAGCCGACAGCAGCGCTCAGGCAGGACTACAGCAGGTAAGTCCTTCAAAGGATGCAGCCCCTGAATTGGGACACAGTTACTGATTGGGACCAATCATGGAGGCCTTCCATAGTTCCAAACAGGGTAACCTGGACGCGAACTGGAAAATAGCATCTCTATGGAGTAACCGTGTGTTTAGCATTTGGTGAAGGATTTTTAAAAGGTAAGAAGTTACAATCGATACTATTGTTATGGCTATTTGAATTGAATTAACTATGAGATTTAAAGCATGATAGTTGGTCATTTTCAAGCAGATTATTAGATTTAACGTTAACGTTAGCTAAGGCATGGCTAATGCCAGTTATTAGCAACCACCCTTGTTAAACTATCACTGGGCAATGATTAACAACTTAAGATATTTGTAGGATGTGTCGGTTATATACTGCTAAAAGAGGGGAAATCCTGCTCAGTCCATTTTTTACAAATGCTAGCGAGCTAATTAATGTAATGTTATGCTAATAGTTGAACATGTTTTGTCGCAAACATAGCTATGTCGGTTTGAGGGTGTTCATGGTCATCAGTTCAAGAATTTTAAATACTTTATACAGACAGAAATAGGTACTTTTTTGATCCTGAATGAAATGAACTATCAGATAAAGTATGACTATAGACAACAGCAAAATTTAAGTAAGAAATAACGTTGCAGCTATTTTTTTTTTCAAATTCTTGATGCATGGTGTGTCCTGGTTTGAAGTTAGGATAAATGCAGTTTAAGCATAACTAGCTAATAGTTGCATATGACCAGTGAGTTTGCACACCACACTGCTTCCTGACTGAAGTGACTGTGCTTAAAGTAATAGTTGGGTACCATGTAAGTGGATGTATTTGTACACAGAACACCAAATATCACACTAAGCCTCAGACATGGATGTGGATGATGTTGATAATAATGATTATAATTAGGGTTAGGGTTAGCCCTCATTAGCCTTTTTAAGATTTGTAGGGGATAATCTAAATTTAAGTTTCTGTAAGCTCACCATGTTGATGATAATAATGGTCATGTTTTGTTACCAGTCTTTTCAAGTTGATTTTAATGTGAAGTTCAAGATGATTGGAGCTAACCAATCATTTGTGTATTTTTGCTACCTTGTTAGTCTATTATTTGTCATAACATAAGTAATATTAGTCTACCTTATGTGCTGTCCTTTGCAGCTTCTCAATATTTATGTGGCAGCTACAAGCTTCAACCAGCAACTAGGAGGCATTAGCTTCGAGGACCTGCATAGTCAGCAGGGAAACCATACATATGCACTCTTTCTCCGGACGATTGGAGCAGCCTCATGTAGCACAGCCAACCATGGTGAACGAGACTGAGTGCAACAACAACATGAGGGAAAGAGGACTGGCATTTACACACGATGTTTGAGTTCATCAGAGGTTTAGTAGGCTAAGTAAGTACATAGTTTTTGAGTTATCTAGAAACAGCGCTGAGTTGGTCCGCATTACAGAGATGGAACATGAATGCATCTTATTGTGCACAATTATTGATATATGCGATAATATGCCTCAATTTTTCAATATATCCACTCCATTTTGCCGTTAATTTGCAATCATTAGGGATTACCTGTCACAGATGTTCAGTTAAGGGAGACTGTGCTTTGTTAGATTGTGTTAGTCCTTGTTTCAACTTATCCACTGGGCTCCTCCTGCTCAGTGTGTTGTCCTCCAGTATGTCTATTTTACATTACATTTTACATTACAATACATTTATTTATTTTTTACATTTTAGTGACATAACATTTTCGGCTCCGTGGTCTTCATCAGTGTATACCAAACAAACACAGTGCACCTCAATTTGAAGAGGACACAGTCACAGTCTGACCAGGTCAATGTAAAAAACCACCTCAATACACTCCAACACAACAAACCTACAAATGCTCAATATTTCCCCCCCAAAAAACAATATAATACATGCTGTTTGTAATATACCATATTTTTGGTTATTATGGCACCTTTATGTATTTCCCCCCACTAATTTAATGTCTTTATGATTCATTTTGTAAAATAAAGATATTTTTTAAAGATATTTTTATTATTGATGTTCTTTTATATTCTTTTATATCAACCTACATGCAGCGGTGAAAGTAGATTGAAATTCTTGCTGGTACAGCCAGTTCTGTCTCTTCTGTTTATCTTGTGCTCTTGTATTCTGCCTCTATATGCTTCATGTCTAACTGATCTTCCTATTTAGGGTGGAGTCAGATTTTACTGCATAATCTTTTATGTAATACTTAGTGAAACTCTCACAATTAACTCAGCTGCAACACATACATTGTCCTTGAAACTATCTGAATACGTTTCTTATTCAGGAGGATTCCACGGAAACGATTGCACTCCTCGTCCTCTTGGCTTCCAAAATGTCTGATCTGAAAGTCACACATATACACTGGGATGTAATTACTTGTGACAAGTCTAGAATAATTAAAATATTTAAAGTTTTAAACATGGAAATTCAGTACAGTGACAAGCAGTATTTGCTAGCCAAGAACTACATCAATGCAGCAGGCTAGTTTGCTGTCCACATTCATCCTCAAATTGCAGTAATTTAAATTTTTTTTACCATGATAACGTACCTGCATATGCACAGAAAATATATGTCACCATGGAATACATGTAGATGGTAAATTATTGCATATATTATTTACTAGTCAACAAAAGTAGATGCTAGTGCCATACATTCAAATGGCCCGCTAGGCTTTGTTTGGAACTATCAAGGGGCTGCATGAATCATGTGACCCTCAAGCTTCTGGACCCCTCATTGACGCAACTCTCTCTCTCAATGGCTCTGCAGAGGGAGAATCACCAAGCCTGTCTATTCCATACAAGAGGTGTCACATTGGTTATTTTCGTTGGCCAACTGCATTCAGTGTCAAACTGAGTATTTTTGGTTGCTCCCTGGGAAGTGTTAGGGTTAGGGAATGTGCCCTAAGAACACATTCCAATAAATATAATACCAACCTGCATGGATTCATTTATTCACTTGCTGTATAATACACTGTGGTGGACTTCAAATTCTTGTGTTAAATATCTGGTTGTTAGCGATTGTATAGGCTAGCATGTAGTGCAAAACACTGGTCCTTTTGTAGGGTTGACTGGCACAAACATGAAACTAAAAACATTATCTTTGTCAGACTTGCACACTGTCTGGCACCCCCGCTCCAAGTCAAACCGCTATAGGAGGCCTTGGAGAGATCTGCAAACCCTTGCCTGGGCAGATGACTTGGTGTAATGGTAAGGAGCCAAGCCAGTCAAGAAAGAAGACTACCATGATATTGTGTGTAATGTCTTTCAGGGAAGACAGTCAAGAACTGAAGGTGACTAAATCCGTTCGATGGGGTCAGCAAGTATCTCAGAAAAAAGACGTGGTGCAACACGAAATTATGGTGCAGATGAGCATACTTTTGTAATTACAAACAGAAGAGTTCCCCTTAACATGAAATAAACCTCAGCAGTAACATCACTTGCCACCCTCATCACCTTTACTTTAGATAAATGCCTGTCTTGCTCATGCACTATCTCAGCATCTCAAACTTGTGTTGTTCATTATACGTTTACATTCACATGACAAATTTCAAGGAACACCATAAAAAATATGGGAGTGGTGACAGTCCAAAACCAAAACTTGTTGGAAAAATGATCCAGTCAAAGACTGGACCTCATGCGACGGTGCAGGCATTTTTTCCTGAGATGTGTCACCATAATGTTGGCCATTAATAAAATGTGGAATATCTGACGTTCAGTCTTGTCATCTTTCAATTGAACAATTTTTCTAAAAAGTTTTGTCACCACTACTCTGATAATAATGGAGTTGCTTAAAGTTGGCTTGTACCTTTGGCAGACATGGAATTAGAGAAAGGTTAGTTGAGAAGACGTGGTACACAGGCTAACTCTTAAAGAAATATTTTGGGCAAAATACCCCTTTTCCAACGTACACAGACTGAGACAAAATGTTTGATAAGATTTTCACCTCTGTACATCCACTGGTTCAGTTCCGATGGTTAGCATTTCATTTTAGCTTAGCTTAAAGACTAAGAGTCATTAGCCTAGCTCCACCAAAGTGAAAAAATATATAATATATAAAAATTGTATCAATAAGATGGAGTCAGGGTTTAAAATTAGCATCCGCCACTCGCCAAATGCGTGTAAAAATATGTTTTGGCGAGTAAAATAATTAGGTCACTCGCCATTGGCGGGCTGCTGTAATCATGGCTGGAATATGCAGACTTTGCTATTTTCGCATTTGCATTTAGAATTTCAAATTTGTCCCTCGCTGCCCACCGTCATTCAACATTCGTCAGACAGAAGAAAAAGAAATGCTTAGGAAACCAAAGAAGAAGAAGCAGAGTAAAGATGTGGCGACACATTTCAGGGGTGAAATCCCCCCGGAAAAAAAAGACGATGGGAGGAGAGCAGTGGAGATATAACGTTACAGCCGAAAAGAAAGTTTAATTTTATTGTGTATGTATGACATGAAATCACTTAACATTTTAATGGTGCACCCACCAATGGGAGGACCTACCTGCCATTGGCAGGTAGGTCAAAAAGTTAATTTTATACCCTGCTACCACCACCACCTCACTTCTTCTTTCCCATGTGGATGTGAAGTCCCCTCAAAGTTGTTGGTTTTTCCCAGCCACACCTGCACTTCCTTGGCATCTTCTCTTTTGCCG
>OMLF01057360.1:5307-17452 GCA_900302615.1 Holocentrus rufus | reverse complement strand
TGGAATCATGGCTGAAATATGCCTACTTTGCTATATTCTAATTTGCATTTCGAATTTCAAATTTGTCCCTCGCTGCCCACCATCATTCAACATTTGTCAGACAGAAGAAGAAGAAATGCTTAGGAAACCAAAGAAGAAGAAGAAGAAGAAGCAGAGTAAAGATGTGGTGACACATTACAGGGGTGAAACCCCCCTGGAAAAAAAGACGACGGGAGGAGAACAGTGGAGATATAACGTTACAGCCGAAAAGAAAGTTTAATTTTATTGTGTATGTATGACATGAAATCAGTTAACATTTTAATGGTGCACCCACCAATGGGAGGTAGGCAAGTGTGTTGTTTGCACATGCTGATATTGAAAATAAAAGTTATGATTCTTTTAACAGTATCTGAAACCTTCACTTATGTCGTTCCTTACTAAAAAACTATCAGTGGGCAATTAGCAATTATCTTTATGCTGTTCAGTGTTTCCAGGAAATTTGTTAGTTAAGGTTGTGATTATGAACATTTCTGTGGCGGGTAAAAACATATTTTGGCCGGTGAAGTTTTTGACCTACCTGCCATTAGGTCAAAAAGTTAATTTTATACCCTGATTGCGGGCCAAACAGGATTAACATTTATTGAACAGTCTAAAACTGACAATGTTTTAATCAGAAATATGAATTTGAACAGCCAGACTGCAACAACTTTTTCCTAAATAAAGTAAATAAATAAATAAAAATGCAAATCATTTTTTCTTCAACAATAAAATCAAGCAACATGAGAATATTTCAAATGTGAACAAGGTGGTGAAAATTTGCAAATCTTTAAAATAAAAAATGGTGATGTTATGTTATATTCCTTACGGCCACATTAGCTCCACAAACAAGGCGCACAGGTTTACCTCCGAAGTTGACAAGCAGGTACTCTGCCTGTTTTCAAAGTCCACTTTTCATTTGGACATTTATTTTGGGGGCTAGCTTAAACACTGATCAGCGGATGCTAACTGCATCCACTGATCAGTGTGTCATTAAAGCAGCGGAGCAGCAGGAGGAGGGGGTGGTGCACAGGTATTCACCTGCGCAGCAGCTGTTGTAGTGTATTGTGGGATTTGTAGTATGAGTGGTGGCAGCGCTATTTACCAGCAGGCCATCAATAATAGACATATGAAATTATCTTGCGGGCCATATATAATTATATTGCGGGCCGGATGTGGCCCGTGGTCCTTGAGTTTGACATGTGTGCTGTAGAGGCTCAATTCAGAGTTTCACAGAATGCAAAATTACCGTACAAATGAGTGTCGTAGAGGACATTAGCCTATTCCCCAGCTACCTATAGTAACCTCCAGGGTGACTAAGAGTAAGCAAGTCATTGAGGTTTCACCTCTGTACATCCACTGGCTTCAGTTCCTATGGGTAGCATTTCATTTTAGCTTAACATAGAAACTTGAAGTATACGGGGGTCATTAGCCTGGCTTTGTTGAAGTGAAAAAATAAACCTTACAGCAACTCTGAAGCTGTCTTATTTACACATTGCATTATGTTCAGTCTAATGCCCTCCCCCCTCCCGACACATGCTGTTAGAAACTGAATGGGGATAAATTTGAATAAAATTGATAGGTATGGCAACGCTTATTAAAAACACTGTTAATCACTGTACACACATATAAAGACAACTCCAAATTAATATTAAAGAGATGGAAAATGTGAACAAATAAGCAAAAAACTCAATTCACACTGGAATTGTTCTTTAACATGCAACTATGGCTGCAAACTTATGACCTCTAACTTCTTCTACATATATTCAAATCAAATCTATGCACACAACATTCTGATATAAAGATACAAAATTCAATCAGTGTTTTCAATAATATATATGATCATACACCACTTGCTTTCAGCATGAAATTATTTTCAATAAATATGCTGAAAGACTGTTCCTGGAATTAGACACTGGCACATTAGCTGATCAGATACTATGGTTACATAGTTAACAAGCTGTTATTGTCTAACACAGAACTGATCACATGTATCATTGCTGAAATGATAACCATGCCTGTTGAATCCTGTTGACATGGCCAAGTTGTACCTTTAGAAACAACTATACTGCCTAAAAGCCGAGAATCTCCAAAAGTGGCCGTGCTACACCTCCTGAAAAAAGGAGGTGACCTAGTTTTGCTAACACTGGTTCGGTATTTTCAGCCCTACCGTGATGGCAGGTCCAGCGAAGGCCAGGCTGAGCAGCATCAGCAGGGGGATAACTTCGTGGTTGGGGTCGATGTAGGGCAGACTCAGGCTGCGGTCATGGCAGTTGAAGCCAGACTTCACTGGCTTGAACAGATCCGTCCACTCAAGGAAGTACAAGCTGACCACGGATGATACCAAGATTGGTAGCTATTGATTGTAGAACCATGAGACAAGGAAAAAGAGAGAAATAAGAGCAATGAAGCAGAGCAAAGTCACAAACAGCTGGGGGGAGAGGAGGTTTAACTTATTGTCAATGAATAAATAAATAGATAAACAGGCAGGGTATGCTGCAAATGTCCCCATAACCCTATGGTTCAATGACCATGCTAATTTGATTTGATAACAAAGGACAGAGGCTTGGAAAATAATTTTCATAACCTGAGGGAGCTAGGGATGGTGTCCGGGGTGAGAGAGGATGGCATTTGAAATTAACAGCATTTATGAACATCAAGTGCTCATACTAATTAGGGATCTGAACTCAAATCTAGTGTATAAATTTTCCTCATCCCATCAAACAAAATCAGATACAGCTAATTCATATATCTAGCTTGTATGAGGCCTTCCGTTTGTAAAAGAGCAATCATAACACAGCAGTTAAATCACAACCATGAAATAAAGTTAATGAAACTTGTGCTGATTCCTCTGTTGCACAAATGAAAGCGTCTCATCAGTTCTGTCTAAGATACCCGGAGATAAATGCTGCAGTGCCTAAACACTAAAAGGCTTTGGCTGGTTTTAGCAAGTTTCCACTGGGGATGTTCTGGGATGAATTGCTGCAGTGGTTTCTCTATTGACTCCTCACAGTCTTGTACATTCAAGACAGAATTGAAGAGAGTTGAGGGGTCAGGGACACTGAGTACTGACATCCATCCCCAACAGGATATTAGCTCTACCTTGTTTCAGTGCATCAGACAGGCAGCTTTATCTGTTCCTATAGAATGACTATAGTACCTTATGAGGAGAGAAAAAAAATTAACTGGCATGACTAAGTCAAATAAATATAAATCAACATATAAATCAAGAACGGGTTGGTGATAAACACTGAACAACAGATCTTCTCGGGGAAATGTGAATGCCTATAAAATTGGTTTTGATATATATAAAGGAATACTCCAATGTTTTTCCAACTTACCCCAGAAGGGTACAGCTGCAGGCTCGCAGGCAGCAGTTTCAGTACCGTAGTTTCAGGACTGCAGAACTAGGACCCTTCATTTTAATCTTAACCCTAACCCTAACTTTATTTTACCTAATAATGAGCTAATTATGATGAATACAGATTGCACAGCATGCAACTCTTAGAAACCTTGTTGAATTGCAATGCTCATCCACTTCATTGGATGACACTGTTGTGAAAAATGAAGGGTACTAGTTCTGTGGTTCTGAAACTGCTGCCTGCGAGCCTGCAGATACATACTATTAACTTACCCAGACTGAGACAAAATGTTCAGTATCATTTTCAACTCTGTACATCCACTGGTTGGATGTACAGAGGTGCACTGGTAAAGATTTTAAGTCTGTAGGAGTCATTAGCCTACCTCCATAAAAGTGAAAAAATTAACCTTACAGCAACTCTGAAGCTGTCTTAGTTACACTATGCATCATGTATATTTGAAATACATGTCTTGGAGTTTTAAGGGAAGTTCAGTGGTAGGAATGATAGATGGTAGGAACTATAACAGCTGATCGTTACAGTTCCTACCATCTAACTTCTCCTAAAACAACTCGTTTTAAAAAAAACATTCAAGATATGTATTTCAAATACACATGACACATTATGTAAATAAGATACCTTCAGGGTTGCTATAAGGTTTATTTTTTCACTTTGACAGAGCTAGGCTAATGACTCCTTTAGACTTCAAGTCATTATGCTAAGCTAACACAAAATGCTAATCATAGTACCTGAATCAGTGGACATACAGAGGTGAAAATGGCATCAAACATCTTGTCTCAGAGTGGGTACGTCGGAAAAAGGGTATTTTGGCCATACCCTTAGAGTATTCCTTTATTAACAATGTGACAAGAAAACTCCAATATCAACAGTTTCTTCATTTCGTACACCACCACCCTGCAATTTTGTTATTTTCAAAACCCCTTTGCTGACATAATCATAATAATCCCCAAGCCACAGTTGAATACAATTAAAAGCAAAGGTGCACCACAGAGAAATAAGGTTCAAGTGTAGGCACGAGCAGACATGTAATTGAACCTTGCAAAGTGTGCACTGAGGACCTCAGTAAAATGTGTTACTGGGTGTTGAATCTCACCCCTGGGCATACCAGACATCATCATGCAGCTTAATATCCTGATTCAGTTGTATACAGTGACTGGTGTGTTGGCTCGCTTAGCTAATGTTAAGTGGGGCAGTGCGATGGAGGAGGGCCATGCTGGTAGTGAACCCAGGGGCCTCTCAACATTCCCAACACCAAGACTGCACACATACACTTATGGCTGAAGACACTTATACAGCCATACAGAAAAAGAGTTTGAGAACCACTGTGCCTGAGGGAGATTGGTATTATATTTATTGGAATATCTTCTGAGGACAGCATTACATGGCTTATGGTTAGGTTTAGACGCAATGCTGCCCTCAGAACACAGTTCAATAAATATAGTACGAACCTACATACCTGAGGGAGGCAAAAGATGCATGTCCCATTTTCCATGCATTTTTCATGCATTTGATTCACCGTTACCTGCGTGTCAGGAAGATGCACATGACCCTATAGTGTCATATGTGAAATCAAATGTCTCCTGCAGCTGATGGCTACATTTACTCTTACTCAACAGAAACACATCACTTAGATTAAAAAGAGTGTAATATTTTTCAGGAAAATATAGTAGATCCATAATGGAATGTACACTGGTGGATGGATGGGTGAATGGACACTTTCCATTTTTATTCCTTTCTATGTTCACGTTAATTTTCATGCTACCTATCTTTTAGCACAGCATTACAGTATTATAGTATTATAGTATTATACTGTAATACCTGAATTTCACATGCACAATGTTGGTATTTTTATTTTTATACTATTCTATTTTTATTATACTTATTCTTATTTAATATATATTAATATAGGAGTTTTTGTATATATATAGTCAAACACACCACTGTGTTTTTTGCAAGTTATGTCCGTTTTTGTCATGTAGGCTATGTAAAATGCTGTAACAAAAGAAGTTCCCTTTGGGGATAAATAAAGAGATAAAGTTCTCTCTACTCTACCACTCTACGATATAGCAATATGCATGCAGGAATATCCATCTTGCTTTTAGCTTGCATGAGTTCCAGCTAGGTCATGGCTTTGTCTGCCCACCTCCAACCTCCTCCTCCTCTCTGTCAGTCCACTTCTTTTCCCTTCACTCATGGATGTTTTCTTGGCTCAACATCAAGCTCTCTCACCTATCCTTCAGCACTGTGGCTCATGGAAACAGGAAATATAAGTCAGTGTTGTCAGTGCTCGTACTGCTGCACAACCTTGCTAGCACTCACTTCTAAAGAATATTGCACACTTCAGACCACATGGGATATTTTTACATCACATCCTGGTTCTGAGTAGGGATGAGCCGAATACTCGGATGAAACGAGTATCCTGTACGGATTATACATTTTTTACAAACACGAGTGTGTTGCCTTTAAGTCATAATGTTGGATAAACTTTTATTTTGATGGACATTTGTTTGATAGACTTTTATCTTGTCATTGTCATGTGTAAGAAGTAAGAACTTCCTGCTTCCTGTTTCCTGTTTCTTTGAGGAAGTCAGCTGAATATACACAAGGCTTGTATAAATCCATCATAATCCATACTGTAAACGCTACAGAGGCAATGTCGTGAGTAAATCATTTCATAGATATACTTATAAGTTAATATTGAGAACATTGTTTAATTTAAAACAATTTAAAATAATTTGATTTGTTTGTGATTAAAAAATCTATTTACATATGTACATTGGGAAAAGCACACAAACAAAAGGGTGATTGTTGTATTCAGTGGCATTTTTGCATTAGGGGTCGGTGGGGCACGGTCCCACCAGTGGGCGCTGTTTTGCGGAAGATTATAGGCTATAAAATGTCAGACACAATAATGTCGTTGAGTTTAAGATAATAGTAAACTCAACGTTGTCTCCTTCATCAAATGTTTGCCATTTTTCATCATATGCTGAACATAATTACTTCTCTAGAGAATTTTTTGTAGCATAGTAATGTGTGTATTTGCCTGTGCTGCTCGCCCGTTTTCTTTTGGTGGGGCACAGCAGAGCTGGCCCTGTACCTGCACTGTTGTGGACTGGACAAACTGCTGCATGCTGCGTGCATGCGCGTGCTCAACACGCACTTCAGTTTCGTACGTGGGGCCTGACGGCCAGGGCCCCTGCAGCGTTCCCATTGGTTGATTTTACTGACGAAAGGGCGGGCAACGCGCGCTGTGCTAGCTGTGCCTTAGCTAACGAGGGACTGATATGAATTTACAATACAGTTCTGATTATGAATCGTGTGGACTATTTAACGACTGTGCGATTTAGCACTTTACCCCTTGAGCAGAAATTGGAGATAAAACGTTTGGGACCACATCGACCGGATGACTTTGCCATATCTCAAGAAGGTAAAGATAAAACAAGATCATTCAACCAGGAGTGGTTGAAAATTTCTTGTGTGAATACAACAAGAAGAGTTTAGCTGGTTGGATAACTGCAGTTATTACGCTGTAGTGAAGAGTATAATTCAAGTAAAATGTGTTAACATCTGTGCTTGTGAGTATATTTTATTTATTTATTTATTTATTTATTTATTTGTAAATTATTGGATTGTTGTGTCCACAAATGTCAAATATGCATACATATATACATTGAGGTGATAGCCGGCCACATTGTGTGTGTGTGCGTGAGAGAGAGAGAGAGAGAGAGAGAGAGGCCAGTGCACATCTAAGTAAATGGACACACACGAAGCACAAGCGTTTAGGACTAGTGTCCTAAACAACCAAACTTAGAGAAATTGCCAACAAATCACTGTATATGCAGTTGAAACTGGACCGCTTAAAAGCATACTGTGGTATAGCAGGAAAATTACCTGTGCGTCTCAAGGACTTTGTTAGATGGAGTGAGATCTTGAGTGAGAGCAACAATGCACTCTGATCTCACTGGAACGACATACCTTCCTAGTTTAGGGTTTTAAAAAAAAATAAAATAAAAAAATGTGCCACTGTCATATGTTGATGCTTATTGTGTATTATACAGTATCCACTTACATGCAGGAGCTGTTCACTTAAGGGGGAAGAGATGTGGTATAGCAGGAAAATTATTGTTGTTTTTTCACAGAGTAACAGTTAGTTACATGTAGTTTACATGTTTACATGTAATTCACCCTTTTTTGGGGCTGTAGTACCCGGGAGTCCAGTAGGGGGCGTTTGTGTATTTGCAGAGGTCAAGGTCGGTGGTAAAATGTTGAAGAAGGGATACACCAGAAGTGAGGTCTTTGTCCTGCCATGCTGTTGATGGTGGATGAGTATACTGAAATATTTGAGCAGTTTTTCGCGGCCAGTGGAATTGACAATGCGGAAAAACAAAGAGCTAAAAACAAAGAGCTATACTGATAAGTGTCGTTGGAGCAGCGACATACAGTCTGATGCGCAGCCTTCTCAGCCCGGCCAAGCCCAAAGACAAAACCCTCCAAGAGCTTGGACTCCTGATGAAAAATCACTTTGATCCAAAACCCAGTAAAATTGTACAAAGGTACAAATTTGACTCTCACGCCCGCAAGCCCAATGAAACAGTCATGGAATACGTGGCCGAGCTGCGTCGACTGGCGCAGGATTATAACTATGGCAAAACGTTGCAACAGATGTTGAGAGACAGGATCATCTGTGGAATCAACGATGACAGAATCTCTTGTCAGAAGTGGACCTCACTTTTGACAAGGCTTTGTCAATCGCTGTGTCATTGGAGACTGCAAATAAAAATGCCCAGGATCTGCAGACCTCGGGCATGACAGCAAAATGCTTCCGTATAAACAAGGGCAGCGGGAGACTCGCACCTTTAAGGGAGAAAGCAGAGAGTGTTATCGATGCAATGGAACCAGGCACACAGCAGCAGACTGGAGGTTTAAACAAGAAAAATGTCATGCTTGTGGTAAAGTGGGACACATAGCAAGAGCTTGTCGGAGCAAAGCTAAAAAGAGTGGATTTGTGAAAATAAAGAAAGAGACAAAGCAGAGTTCACATTAACGTTCTCACAAAGTACACGATGCAGAGGATGTAACTAAAAGTGATAGTTCAGAAGAGGACCCCTTCACGTTGAACAGCATCAAGTGCAAACGAGAACATCGGAACAAGCTGTACAGATTAGGGGGTCGGAGTGTGAGGTACCTGAGAAAAGTAGACCCCTGCACTGTGGATATGCAACTTGATGGAAAAGATGTACATTTTGTAATTGATACTGGATGTTGCTTAACAGTAATGAATGAAGAGACATTTAAAGGGACTTGGAAACACACCAAACCCCCCAGTCTGAGGCCCATCAAAATTAAGATGGAAACTTACACAGGGGATCCTGTTAAGGTGATTGGTGCAATGCTGGTCAGAGTCAAAAACAAGCAGCAGGGTCGGAATCTGTCCCTTGTGGTGGTTGAAGGAGACAGCCCCAGCTTGCTAGGACGAGGCTGGCTAGAGGAAATGTCTGGACTAAAGAAATAAAAAACAGGCGTGAAGCCAGAAAAGTGCACCTGGTCAAGACTACAGAAAACCCACTACAGCAAATATTAAATAAACATGAGGATGTATTCAGTTGGGCACCCTGAAAGGCACCAAAGCTACCATTCATGTGAAACATGATGCCCCTCCGCGTTTCTTCCGCCCACGGTCTGTTCCCTTTGCCATGTGAGCAAAAGTAGATGAGGAAATAGACCGGCTGTTGAAAGCAAGCATAATCCCGCCAGTGAAATATGCTGAATGGGCGGCGCCAGTCGTACCAATTCTGAAGCCAACAGGGACTATAAGGCTGTGTGGAGATTACAAGCTTACTGTAAATACAGTGGCTTCCCTGGAACAGTATCCAATACCCAGAATGGAAGACCTGTTTTCTGGAGTAGTGTCTGCGCCAGCCATATTTCAGAGGACAATGAAAGGCCTCTTGAAAGGGATACCTCTTGTAGTGGTGTACTTAGATGACATTTTGGTGAGCGGGGTGGATGAGGCAGACCACCTGCGGAATCTGGATGAAGTGTTGTCAAGGTTGGCGGAGGCTGGTTTGCGGTTGAAAAGAAGTAAGTGCACCTTCATGCAAAAAGAAGTGGAGTACTTTGGGCACATAGTGGATGCACAGGGCTCCATCCTGTGGAGAAGAAAGTTAAAGCCATCATGGTTGCTGCTACTCCCACAAATGTCACTGAACTCAAAGCATACTTGGGTTTATTAAACTACTACAACAAATTCCTTCCCAACCTGGCAACCCTGGTAGCTCCCCTGCATGAACTTTTATTTAGTTAGTTCATTACTCTGCTGGCCGAGAGTTAGTTCTCTCATGTGATGCATCCCCATACGGTGTGGGCGCTGTATTGTCACACAAAATGGACGATGGCAGCGAAAGACCCCTGGGGTTCATGTCACGCACACTCTCACCTACTGAGAAGATGTATTCTCAGCTTGACAAGGAAGCAGTCCAATTCATAGGCTCTTAACACAGTGGCTTTCACAACATCATAATCCAGGCTCTCCGCAATGGTGAGACTTGCACAGACCTCCTATGCCTTACCCACTAATTTACACTGGAGCAAAAGGGGCCACCCCTCTTTTGGCCAGTGCATAGTAGCTGCAATGCACTCAAACGCATTGTAATAAGAGTCCACGTCTGATTCTCTAAATTGTGGAACAATTGCAATTTGCCTACCAGTGCCTGCGGAGGAACTAGACTGATGCTGGTTCCCGCCGACAGGTGTAATGGAGGGAGAAAGCTGGGTACGCTCCGACTTAAGAGCTCGCACCTTTAAATGCATGGTTTGCTTCTCAGCTTCTCTAGTACACAGCTCAACCTCCCTTGCCTTCATTTTAACCTCCTCAATACAGAGAACAAGGCTAAGCTCATCCTTTGACATGCTATGTGAAACTGCAGGATCCATGCTGACATAAAGAACTTCAGGACTGGCGGTAACCAGCTCTGCGGCTCCCTGTCCCATCTCACCCGGGGGCCGAGGGTATCATAACCGAGTCATAACAGTTAGCAATGATCAACAAATCAGCTTTCCTACACCCATCCAATTTCTCCACAGAAGGGTTTGTAGTGAACTCATCCAACTGTAACTCCATATCGCCACCCCACAAGAAAAGACTACCAACCAGATATATGGAGGACAAAAAAATACCTACCATACTTACCAGACAACCCGACAGGAGAAAAGAGAAGAAAAACGGACGAGCCCCCACTTTATGTTACGACCCAGCCTAGGGGTAACTGGGCCCCAACATAACAATGACTCTCCCCCCACTTCCCAACTCCCAAGGATGACCAGAAAACCCTTTCACAATGTAAGTAATGTTATTTTATTTTCCCAAAGGGAAAACATAGAGAGTTCAAGCTTTGGGGTGGGAACACCCAAAATAATAAACCAAACAAATTCTGAAATTAAGCACTATAACTAACTTACCTAAGAAAACAAAAAATTAAATACAATTCAATTGCAATACAATTAAATCATTTATTTTCTGTCAACACCTGAAAAATGAGCCAAGTAAAAAAGCCAAAATATTTCCATGCTACCGAATTCTTTTCCTGTCAACTATGGCTTCGTCCTTTGAGCTGGCGCTCAAGTTTTCATCTAGGTTTTCTCGGTTTCGTGTTCGGGTTACATCACATCAGTGCACCTAGCATCAACCTAACTCTGTGTAGCTATGTAGCTGTATTCCACATGATTGGTTGGTCATGGCGCTATTCTCACCATTGGCTGTTCATATTGTCTGTCAAAGCATGGAACAAGTTCTATTGACATTCAATCGAACATGACATAGTTTCATATTGAGAAAAATTTATTTCAAGATAATTATCGTTATCGTTTTATTGCTCAGCCCTAATTAAGAAGAGAAGGGGTCCGAGCACTGACCCTTTTTTTATTTATATGGAATTAGTGACTATATTTGGGACAAAAATTTCTTTTAATTGGGACTAACTCCTTTTTGGACTACTACATTCAGTATCTACAGACATTAAAACAAAATATTTATTTGGAATACTGAGTGTAGCTGCTAGAAAAGCAATGACCAAAAAAAGGCTTAAACCAGACACCCCATCATTAGAAGACTGATATGATGTTATTTATTAAAAACTTATGATGGAAAGAAACACTTTCTCCATGAGGCTTCAGAAACTCAAATTTGTAAAAAATGTAAACACTGTATATTCAACCAAAACGGCCTTCTTTTGTCTAAATGTTTTTTAACACTACATGTTCTATTTTATTTAAAATTTTCATTTTATTTATTTCATTGTTATTATTAATATTTAGTGCTGGGCCTTTAACGGCGTTAATGTGCTGCGTAAACGCGAGACTCTTATCGCACGATTAGAAAATTATCTCACGTTAATCTATTCACTAAGTTGGGTCTGGAAGTTGGGTCTACACAGCGAGCAAGCTATGAATTTTACTTTGGTATTTTAGCGTGGAACATTTTAGGGCGGGAACAAGTCAGAACAAGTGTGAAATTGGTTATGGTAACGTTAGACCACATTAAACATTGAACACGACAGATGCCGTGAGGCCTACAGTTCAGTTAATGTCATGTTATCAGAGGCTGTTCATGCACCCTCTGCTGTTCATTCCAGGTAGTTCAGGAAAGAGCTTTGTCCACATGGAGACAGAACCTGTGGAAGATTGCCTAACTTTACTCATGTCATAAAAAATTAAACACCAAAATAAATCTTATTGAACATTATTTTGCATTA
>OMLF01057359.1:49519-69128 GCA_900302615.1 Holocentrus rufus | reverse complement strand
TAACAACTGCCAATCCTGCTGGTAACTCATCTGATGCCGAGTCCCTGTTGACAGCAGATCTTTTCTCCTTCATTTGGGAGAAAAGTCATCGTCCATTGATCTGCTCTCAGCATGGAGCAACATCAATGGAGGATTTCTTTTTCAAAGCGCTTGCATGATTCGCATTTGAGTTGATATTTCAAAGATGCGTTCAGACAAAGGCAGGTACCTTTCAAAAATACAACAAACGTTTTCTCGTCTCAGTAGACGTGTCTGTGAACAAGTTGCGAGGTGTTGAGAGTTGTGAAACCACAGCAGTGTTCTTCCAGACAACAGAACACTGCACAACTAATTTCTGTCAGATTACTGCTGTATTCCCACATACCCATCAATAACCCCCTCCCCCACTGATATAACAGTGTGGTGATACTATTGGCTCAAATTGGCCTTCACAGATGCATCAGTATCAGCACTGGCTGTACCAATACTGCACCAGTAACAAGAAAAAATGTAATTTCAGCAGAATAGCATGCTTTACCTTCGAGAAGAACAGTTATACAATAATAAATAAAACCCAGTGATGAATTAAAATGAATGAATCAGAATTGTATTGCAATGCGTGTTGCAATCTTCACTGAGAACTGGGTCTGGAGGAGGGATATAATGATGAATTATGTTGAGCAACAATAATAAATCATTTCCTTCAATTGCATATATTCGGTAAAACAATCAGTGAATATGATATTCTGAACAACATGCATTAATGCTCTTTTGCTGTAGCCTTCCACAGCCACACTCTAATTTTGTTTCTGGTTTAAACTCTGGGCACTCTTGCCTTCAAACCATTTGGAACAGGAGAGGTGTTTAAAAAAATACACAGCAGGTGATTGGATCGTTGTTTCTATTTCTGAATTGAACGGTCCAGACATTGAATGATTTCATGAGTCAAATGCAGGTTATCTTGAATGATCAGCTGGCTGTGCAAAGTCAGGATTCTGTTTTTCAGCATTATTACCATCATGATTACCCTGTATTTGTAATGTTTTTGCTTTACTGTATCTTATTTTAATTTATATCCCTGCTGCAATTAACTAGTTTCTCTTTGGGGATGAAAAAAGTTATCTTAGGCCCCTTTTACACTGACCTAAAATTCCACTAAACTCCTTGGGACTTGGGAAACTTGAATTTCAGTCCCGTGTTTTGAATCTTGCAACAGTCCCAGTAATTATCAGCTTTTGCTCCAGTCGACAGAGGTGTAAACGGTCATCCATTAATTTGTGACCCCGTAGACATGATGATACAGGACATGCTCTACAGCTTAGGCAGGCAATCCTTACATCAGTGTCATTTTAACCTATGTAAGACAATACATTGCCAATAGTCAGCATCTTTTTTTGGACTCTGACTTATATAAGTTCACAGTTCAGTTGTAATAAGAGACTGCTGGGGCAGAAAACTGGAGAAAATGCTGCGTTTCATTTGGATTGGAAGACTGTGACAGCTCTTAACCTGGAGGTGAAATATGCATACAGGGCTTCTTCGAATATAAAGTAAAGTGTCATTTGCTTTTTTTAACATATAGTCCCCCCAAAAAACATGTAAAACCTAATGTAAAACCTAATGTAATGTATCAGAAGTCCAGACTGATCCTGGCCTTTGTGCTTGGCCGACTCACCGTGCTGGGCCTCTCTCCGCTCCAGCTCCTGCCTCAGCTGCTGCTGCTGCTCCTTCATCCTAGCCAGCTCCTGGCTGTTCCCCGAACTCAGGCTGTGCAGCCTCTTGGCCAGACCCTCCAGCCGGTCCCTCTCCTGGTAGACCGCCTTCATCTCAGCCTTCAGTTCCTTGGCGCTGCTGAAGTCATTACCTGCACCAGCGCACCACAGGAGGACATTACACTTACTCTGCCCATTAATGAGCGCCTCAATCATTAATGGCTTAATTAACTGAGGCTAATGGGAAGTGAGTCGGGCAAATGGAGTAAATACGAGATGTGAAATGTAGGAAGCGGTGAGGTGATGTGGGGAGGGGGATAGTCACCTGAGATGGCTGCCAGTTTGGCTTCATGCAGCGCCAAGAGCTGAGTTTCAGTCTCGCTGACTTTCCTCCTCAGGCTACCGCCCAGCCTCTGACTCATGACCACCTGGGGAGAAGGAGGGGAGGGGAGGTGGAGGGAGAGAGAGGAGGGAGGGCGGTAAGCTCCCCGGAACTAACGGAACCTTTCAGACACATGGATCCCACAGGATGGGTATCTCATTTTCAATTCCGCTTTCATTTTCTTTTTTCTCGACACTCATTCTTACAAGGCCTTACAGATTCATTTCCGTCCTTCTGCGCTCCCTCCGCTCTGAATACACAGCAGAGCGTCGGCGCTGATGTGTTACCTTGTCCGTAACCTTTAGAAAGAAAAGAGAGCGTCTCCTTTCACGTGGCCAGACGGGGGAAATGTGAAATCTCCATAAAAGATGCCATTAGAATGTCAGAGAGGAAAAAGGGCCTGAATGTCATTGGCCTGATGGGGATGCAGCATCGCAGCTCCCCAGTTTTTCACCGAGCGAGCTGATGCCTTCTGATACAGCTTGTCTAGCCCCCAACTGCCCTGCCTGTGCCCTTTAAACCTGTGTTCTTTCCAGTGTATTCACTTTGAATTACAGCCTGATACAATTCCCATGATGCACTTCCTTGTTTTGAGGAACTATTCTCCCCCTTCAAAGAGATCCGCCGCAGCTGAGTTTTCTGAAGTCTCTCCGTGTGAACCTGACATAGTTTTGCGCAAAGCTTTGTAAAGAATGTCAAATAGGTGAGCGTTTCAGATGCGGCACGTCTCGAGGGAGTTTTCTCCGCGGCAAAAAAAAGAATAAGATTTGTTTTGTTGTTTTCCTTTTCTTTCTTTTTTAACATCGTTGCATAATTTTATTCCATGCATCACATGAACCGGAATAAACAAGTGTTGCAGAATATTCTGACATTGACGATTCACTTTCACAACATTACATACTGGTTTTGAATAAAAATGTTCCCTGATTTTCATTGTCCAATATTCTGAAAACATTGAAATTAAGTCCTAGAAAATGTTTTCTATTAAAAACGGGCTGAGGGTAGCTTATAAATTCAATAACATCCAAGAGTGAATTTTACTTTCATGCCGGCAGACATTTTGCCACAGTAGGTGTCCCATTTTTCGCATTGGTGGCCATCTCGTTTTGGAATGAAACTCTTCATTTAAACTCGACAATGGAGAATCTTGTGATTGCACAAGAAATACCGGCTCTTCCTGGAGAGCATAGATTTCTTTGAGCTGCAGCCAGATTTGATGATGGGTTGCTGGAGGACACAGTGACAGCAAAAATGTCCTCACAGGGTACGCTGCCCCCCTGCTGTGCCTCCCTTCATCATCATCACTTCTTACAGATTTATGCTGCTTCTGGCTCTTTCTAACATCCAGAGATCACTGAGAGGGAGAGCTGCCCTCCTGGAAAACAAGGAATTTGTGTGACATACATAGTCATGCATGCATAGGACTAACATTGCTGAAATGCATAGCAATACCATGCTAATTCGAATGCTATCTATCTATTCATCTATCTATCTGCCTGTCTATTTATCTGTCTGACCCATGCATACATACATTACATACAGACACCATAGAGACTTCATGGTGCACATTCACACATGCTCACATACATACATACGAACAGAAAGATGCAAATACACACATACACATAGAACTCGTCACGCCATAGCAGCTACAAAGGTGCAATTTTCTGATTCTCACACAGCTGCAGGCTTCCACATACAGCTGCAGCACTGGACGCATAACTCAAACAATTGATTTCACCATTGTTAATGGTTAATGGTTGGAGAGTGGAAATTCATTAGTTTACTTATTTAATTGCTCATTACTTCCACATCAGAAATGACTTGGAAAACTGCTTTGGAATAGTGCTTTCCTGATATATGTCCGATTGTATGTCATGTTTTCTTCAGATCTTATGTAATTTTGATTCTCCAGAGAGCTGTACAGCTGGCCTTGCTTTCCCCAAACTGTTTACTGTTTTGCAGATTGGAGTTTTAGCTCTGCAAACATTTGTCGGAGGCAGCTGCTGCTCTGGAGGCTGAAAAAAAAATCTCGTTGGTTGAGTTAAACCTGATGAGCGGAGCTAAAGAAGCACAACAGTAGGTAATGTTAGACTGAAGCCAAGTGAGAAAAGCAAGCGGTAAACGAGGAAGCAGCGAATATATAATGAAGTCTACAGTTACTGCTGCTAACTGAAAAAGTGCAGTTTAGCTGTGTTACCAGGCAGGGGGTTTTCATCCTTTAGGACTGTTCAAAGTGACTTCCTCCCCTGTTACTGTCTCTGGCTATAGAGCACAGGGGAGCTCACACTCACACTGTACATACAGACACAGACAATTAGCATGCATAATTAATGCCATGAAGCCGGCACCCAGTTTATACTTTCTATTTTGACTTGCTACCCATAATGGCATATTCATAAACATGCAGCCATTGTTGCCATGCTGAGGGAAGTGCTGAGTCGTTGTGGAATGTCTTACTTTGGCTGTTGCTTCCTTGATGGACAGATTCAACGCCTGCTCCTGCTCCTGGAGTCTGAAAAAAGAGAGAACAGACAATATTATAATATGATACTGTAAGTGATCACTTTTTAGGGAGTTGTTACAACATGGGACTGTATTACTGTAAAACTCTGTCACAGCACTACTGACTTCATTTACCTTCATTTACTTTCTTTCATTTGTTTTCAGTTCATTGGATTGAGGATTTTTTTAATACAAGGCCCTGACAAACATATAAGTCAATCTAGCCTGTATTTTGAGTTATGTTGGATTATGAAAGATGCAAAAGGCATATGTTTCATGTATTAGTCAAAATCTTAAGGAACCCATGTGAAAATACCAAATAATTTATAACAGCAAATGCATTCCAGCACCGCTCCCCAAGTCTGAAATGAGGTTCATACTCCAATTCCAAGCTGTGGTTCAAGCTACAGGTTAAATTAAAAGAACAGCGTGTTGCTCTTTCTCCGTGAACTGTTTTACCTCAGATGCTAATTCTAACCATTACATTTAACTTATGCATGCAAAATTTAACCTCAAAAAAAAGTGCTCATTACATTATTCATCATAATGAGTCCAAAAGTAACAGCAAAAAGTGTTGTTTTTGCTAAATCCCTTTCAAAATTATGCTGCATTTTGAATGATTTCCTCAATTCTTATCTTGAAATCAAATGGATTAAAATCCAATAAATACAGCTGGGTTAAATTAAGCAGCGAGATAATTAGTTTCATAGTCGGAGCTGATGTGCCAAGTCACTCATTTATTTGACTGAAAGCTTTATCAGCTCTTATTAGAATAAATGGCGACTACTGAGGCAGTTACCACAATGTATCCTGCATTCAAATATGTAATTTTGTTGAGTGAACCACATTGGATGGAAATTTTACACATAAAGGGTTGAAAGTCATATCAGATTGTGCCTATAACCTTTGAGAGGGCAGAGGCGAGTATTAAAGAATGTAATTATGTAAACATGTAAACAGGAAGCACCATTAAGGTCACATTACTTCATGACAGAGGAATAAATTAATTAGTCGGTGGCAAATTGGAGCATGAAATCCTTCACACTCTCTCCAAAACAGTCACCTTGGGACGAACCGAACAGTCTCATATCACAAGAAAACAGTGGGCCATTTTTATATTATTCAGACCAATGTTAAGGACGAGGAACATAAAATTTTTTGCTTGTGAACATTAATATTACAGCACTTTTTTTTTATCTGTGCATAGGGATACAGTACAGGAGCCAGGGATAGCGTGGATGCTTCTAATACCAATCAGGAATAACGGTGTCATATGTTGTTTGGCAAAAGAACCGCCAGGCAATCATCATGATGACCCAACGCACGACACCTGGAGATGTGCAGCTGAATATCCAATCCAAGGCTGCAATTTCAATCAGAAAGGCTTGCTAATGCGTTCCAGTTGGGGTGAGGATATGTCAGATATCAAATTATGCCACAGATGGTAGGTCACGCCACTGAGAAAGCGATAAGTACAATTTACATGTCTTTCTAACCAGTGGCAAGAGAGAGAGAGAGAGAGAGAGAGAGGCTTTCCATAGTGCCTGCGCACAAGCTATTAACTTCAGAAGATATGAGGCAAAGTATTAATTTGCATGTGAGAAAAAACATTAAAATTCAAAACAGGTTCAAGCAGGTGGGAGTGAAGAGGATTGGGGGCACAGGGGATGCAGGGATTAAAGAAAAAAGCAGAGAGGACTTATAGCTGCTTGATACATCCTCTAAATGATACATCCTGCAAGTAAATACTTGACTTATTACTCATAAATCTCTGATGATATTTTTAGATATCCCATGTGTGTATGTGTTAATGCACGTGCATGTATAATGATTTAAAATGTGGCATCTGTCTTCTTCTTTTCTGCTATACACTCACATTCACTTCTATGTACTTGTTAAATTGATATATTTGTATAGAAACATGACACTGACATTTTTATATTTTCTTGGCAAAAGATGACAAAATCCTCTAAGATTTATTTTAAACCAATTTGACAGTGGATTACGAAAACAGGGACAAATAGAAGGAGCATTTAGGACCTGCGCAACATAAATACATCCTCACCCAAACCAGTTACTTCAATGGGAAGGAAATATGTGACATAATACAGGGAAACTGAACCGTTTCCTCTCATTCATGGTCTTGATACCTGAGTGTCACTACAAGTCATGGCTCTCTAGCAGCCCCACATGGCGACTGGCAGTACTGCAGCTATTAGGGAGAAACGGTCCCTGGTGTCTAGTCTTTTTGCTGTGGACTCTTGTGCAGGTTTTCATTCCAGCCAAACACTACATCAACCGATTTCACTAATTAGTGCACTTTTAACCAGAGAGGACCTAATTAGTGAAATAAGCTGATGTAGTGCTGGCTGGATTTGCAGAGGAGTTCAGTCATTAGTTGGACTTACATGGAGCCATTAATAATTATAATAATAGATCAAGCTGAATAGAAACACCTTCTGTAAGAACCTTAAGGGGAATAAACCAGCCCATTCTGAATTAAATTCTGTTTTGAAAACCTGTTCAGTAAGGGAATATTAGAGGTCATATACATGCTTAAATTGACTGTTTCATCTGGCCAGAAGTCTAAAACATTCTTCTCAACATTTATTCTTATTGCACCCTGTGGTGCGTGTAAACCCAAATCATACCAGGTCACTTTAATTTAGCTTTCATACAAATAGAATCATTTTGAATATTCAATAAGAAGCAACACATTGAGGAAGGTAAAAGACAACCACGGCCAGCGATCCTGACCTGAGCATGGAGGGCGGAGGGGAGACGGAGATCTGCGCGCGGTTTTCCGAGGTGGCCAGGTCCTGCAGGGCTCGGCTCATGTTCCGGAGCTGGACCACGGTGCAGCTCCTCAGCACCGAGCCCTCTAGCTCCTCGGTCTCCACCTGCTGCTCCTCCCGCTGGATCTGCTGCTCGAGGCATCGACTGCGGTCCTTCAGCTCTGTCAGCCTCTGCTGCAGCTCCGCAATCTCTGCCTGCACGGGTGTCCATCATTTTAATTAGCTCGGTTTCATTTTCAAATGGAGAAATTCTGCTCCACTGTGCAAATAAACAAGTATCTCTTCATTTGAGCATATTGAACATTGTGCACAAGTATATAAGAGCCGCTACACAACTGTAAATCAATATAGAAATCATTAGACTCAGCATTATTTTATAGTAGTATTAGAGATATATTACTAGTATAATTTAGATACCGGAGACCAGAGATAGAGGATGAAAAAAATTTATTAGGTACTGTGCTATAAGGTCATTAACTATTGAGCACCACAGACATACTCCTCATAGTTCTCATTTACTGTAGTAATCTTATGAACACTTTTCATGTTTAAAATAAGAAAAAAAAACAATTCTAGAGGACATATTAAAGGCCAGGGATAAACAGCTGTAGAAAATGACCACTGTAAACGTGTATGACGTAAGATGAGTTAAAGTTACCTCTACCAGTCGTTTCTCTTCGATTAGACGATCTCTTCGATGCAGCGGACCGTGCGCCGAGTCGGACTGCTCCCCTGCCTCAGGCTCTGCGCCCTCCCTGCTGAACACCCACACAAGACATTCACACTTTCTGAATCAATAAAGATCTCTGGGAAGGGTAAAAGGGATTTTTTTGCTCCCTTTATCTGATTTTAGCCACATTTTACTCCTTTTCAGGGTGCAATTATACTGAGCTATGAAATAATATATTTTTATTGCATAATGGACCATAAATACCTTGTCTCACTAATATTTTTTTTTACTTCTTTCCCAAAGCTATAAGCTCACAAAAGGGGATAGTTTTCTGACCCCCAGTCCATTTTACACCCCTTGATTGTGTTTTTTGGGCGATATTGGTTGTTTTATTTTTATTAACAACACAGTGATTTGTGTGGGACTGAAAATTTCTTTTACTGTGGGTGCTGCCAAGATTTCTACTGCATCAGACCTAGTACCTCCTTGTATTCCCAATACAGTATATTAAAAAAATGCAATGGGTGAAAAAAACAATGAAAAAATGCAATGGATGAAATTCAAAAAAGGATAGGCCTACCCCTAATTTTTCTTCTTCTGTTTATTTATTTCATTTCTGCCATGAGCCTCCATTAATTTCTGACCTTTATACACTACGCTGTAGCACACAGGACACATTTTAATGTTGGCTCTGAGGCAGACATGGAAAAAAAAGCAGAGTAACACAACATGACTTTTGTTTTGGAGGTTTGGACTATTGCTACATTCCATCAGGACACACAAAGGCCCCACCTGATTTCCTTCCTGTCACAAGAGCTATTTGTATCTGAGAGCTCCCTCATTGCTCTGTGTAATACATCATTACCAGGAAGGAGAGAACATGATCCTGATCATGAGACAAACCTTATAAACTCCATTTCATCATTTCAAGCCATAAAAATACAAATTTAACAGAGCTGAACAATCTGTTCTCTTCAGCATTAGAAACTGAGTGGGGATGAGCAATAATTCAATAAATCATCTTTCAATAGAATCACATTGTGATGAAGAAACATTATTGAATTATAATTAATGACAGAAAGCATGCAGTAATTAAAGTTTCTCACAAAATTAGATTTGAAACAACGTTCCAGTCTAATCATACTTTAAATTATCATCAATTTGAAATTTTAATGTAATTTTACACGTCATTGTTGCCTGCTAAAAACCTTGTAATTCCAGTTTTGGTTATTTTCATGTTTTAACATGAAAATTTACATGGTTCTCTTATGGGTTGAGAAAATAATATGACACTCGGTCTTCTGAAAACCTTTCAAAACTCAAAAATACATGTTGGTCGAGCTAAACACAGGACTGTTTTTTTAGTTCCTGAAAAGTTGGCATGTTTTCGTTCGACAGCAATGGTATGTTAGCTCACATATCAATATGCATCAAGCTAACAGTATTGATCTCTTGGTCGTATCACTGACCTGCGTTGAGCGTGGTCTGTCCTCTGGAGGGAGCTGTGCACTGCCTGTCTGAGCCGGTCCAGGAACAGAGCCACGCTGGGCTGCCTGGAGGGCAAACCCAGCTTCAGAGCCCCTCGCTCCTTACACAGCTCCTCCAGCTTTTTACCGAATCGCTCAGCTGCAAACACACACACACACACACATGCACACACATTAAACATTGTGCAGTAAGACAAGGAATCTCACTTCCCCCTGTAAAACCAGTTCACTGAACAGCTGGGTCACTGGTAAATTCAGGATCTCAGTGCAGCTAGTCTGGCCCATGAAAACTGAAGAGAAAACAAAGACATTCCTCTAACAGAAGGTCATGCAGCCTACTTTCGCTAAAATAACATGACAACACAAACATTACGCTGCATTTAGCCTACATCAATCCTCAAACTATCCCTTAACCAGAAGGCACTTGCACAACACAAACCTCTGCAAGCGCTGAACAATCCCCTAACATGCTGCTACCCCCAAAGAAATTCATTCCTGTCACTTCAACTTTAAGTCAAACTGAATCTTTCATCCTGCAAACATACTTGGAAGACTTGGAATCAAGTCTCTATGTCTGTTTAATGCTGAATTAATGCTGAATATCCCAGATCACCACCAAAATCTAATCAACTGTTCTCCCTGTCCATCCAATTTATTAGACATGCATTCCTATGTTTTGAGATATACTTCTGGCAGACAGAAAATGTAACAGGTGAAAACATAACCACCTTGGCAGATTACCACATCAGGATTAGCCCAGATCTGACAGGAGATACAGGTAACAGCAAACTTGACAAGTCATACTGACCCACAAAATCACTGTACCTAAATAGTTCATGGTCTACAGGAGACCAACATCAAATGCAGAATTTTATTTCTGTCACAAAGTGGGTCAGGACGACGGTCTCAGCCTAAAATAAACTTTCCTGAAGCCATCTGAAAAAAAGGTATTCAGGTCAAACAGAGTCTTAGATGAGTGCATTTTGATCCAGAGTCCAAATACAGTCTGAAGTCCAAATTCAATTTGTGCTGTCCCGTCTAGTCTTAAATGTAGAGACATCAAGTAAATAAAGTCTGATAAACTTGGGTTTTAAGACACATGGATCTGTTTGTTCATTCAACCCTTTTGCTTTTCCCACAGAGATTTGTCTACTCATGGCCAACTTACCAAGTAAGCTCTTCCTTAGAGAAAATATAAGGATATATTAAAATACAAAGGTATTAGTATTATTTATATTAGTCTCCAAATAATAGACATATGTTTTTATGTACCCACTGAGAAATTTTACACTGACTAACCCTTTAAAAGATGTCTAACAGATACAGTTTCAGATAAGTACACAGATAAAATTATTAATGGCTTCATCTTCTGGGGTATATGACAGAAATAAAGTATTATTTGATACATATTGACAGTTAATTTTTACAGCTTTTAATGAGTTATTTTACTCCTTAGTCAGAAACCAAGCTATTCAGACTCAGAAAATCCTCAGCTGAAGAGAGCTGAAACATACACGTGACACGTGCTGAAATGACATGTAGTGCAGGTCACTATGTCAAATACCCAACAAATGAGATCAAGCCTGTCTTGCTAATATACTCGTATCACTGGGCAGTTTCCGTAAAGGTCAGTAAATTCAGACGTGGAATCTATGTCAGAAAACAACAAACCGTCTCCCTTCCTCCGGCTCTAACTGGCCTTTTTCTGCCCTCTCAGGCTTTTTCAAACAAACATCACCGTATGATCCACAACTAATTTGATCAGCATGAAATCAAATCAAGGATCATCTCCCCTGGGTGTCTTTACATACTGTAAGCTCCCTCGCGTGAAGCACAGAGACCAAACAGATAAACATGATATCTGGAAGAGTTTCCTGCACACTAAAATAAAGTGTACACTATTCTATTTATAATATATTTGATCAAAACAAAATTAAAGACTAAAAACTAAAAAAGTCTGACTCAACGCAACTGCAGTCTGTGTGTAATTTGGTGCTTAACACCCACACATGTTGTGCAAAGTGTGAGTGACAAAGAAAACTCCCTCTTCTTTGTCATTTTCGGCAACGAGACAAAAACTATCGAAACCTCCTCAGTGATCCACTTATTAAGTCAAGAGCTCAGTTGAAATTCTTTGTTCACCTGTGTCATAGTCATCGTCCAAAATGGCTTTCTGCTGGAGCCTCTGCAGCTTCAACATCATGGACTCGATCTGAGAGAGAAGCAGGATGGACAGACGAGAAAATAGATTACTCAACAGTCCAGAGGGCAAGACTTTTTTTTTTAAACAGACACCACAGGCAAAAAAATGTGTGAGTGCATTGACCGTCAGTTTCAAAGTGACACCAGGTCAGCAAGTTCACAAATGGACATGAGAGGAACTAAGCTGAGAATTTCTTAGCCTACTATGAAAATGCATAAATTCAACTGCCATTACTGCCATTATTGACAAACCCATATTACAAAATATTACACTGTCTCTGAACGACCATGTACCTTTGTTCAAACGTGCAGAATTTGAATTGGGATTGGGACACCAAATAAGTCCTGCTGAATTAGGGAAATGTGTATACAATGATGCACAAGACATCCAGATATTTTCTATTTGATGCATTGCTGCAGCCATAAGACAACAGCATCTTGGGCTTGATGTGGCTTCAATGATGCAGCCAGCAGATACAGAACATGTACAATATGGAAAAATGTTTTCTCTAACTCTGAAGCTCCTTAAAGGGACATTTGAGGGAAACATTGAGTTCAAGGGGTTAACAGCCTGTGAATACAAGCACATGAACATATAGACATATACACAAACAAGTAAATCTAATGGAGCAAATAAAGTAATGATATATAATGTAATGAGGAGCCGTTTTGCAGCTTTTAGCTTCCGCTGCAGCAACATTTTACTGCCATAAGAGCAGCATCATTAATCTGCAGGGTAGTTTATCTTAATTTGTGCATTGAAGGACTTCAGGGCAAATAGCACTCATTTTATGAAAGAAACATTCTCTTAGGTCTTTATATTTATTGCACTCTGTGAGGTTTTGCAGCTCTGTCTCGATTTCTTTAAGATTGCACAGACAACAAGGCCTTTTGTTTCTTGGTCTGCAAGTTTATCTGCATCTGCCCGTTTCAATGGCTAGATTGTGTTGTATATATTTGCTTTATATCTGACAGTTATTTTCAGATGATATCTCAAACACGCTGTAACACTTCCTTTACCACATCTTTTATCAACCATCCTTTTATTGACATGGTAGTCTTGATGTGTTGGGCGCTGAAGAGTTCCTGCAGATAAACTTGCATGTCTATTGATCTTTAGGAAACTCTGTAAGAATTATTTTTACATTTGAGAAGGTATGATCAGTATTTTGCTCCTGGTCTTAAATGGAACTCAGTTTTCTTTGGGGCTGTAATGATTTTTGTACCAATACTGAAAACCGTGAATCTGCATTCCTCAGTTCATTGAACTGTACGTGTGTTGAAACATTTTTTTTCTCACCATAACTTTTGCACGTGAAGTCTTTTTCTTTTTTTTTTGCAGCACAATGAGAAAATACAGTGAACACATTCATAACTTAGACCATTCACCACTGCTTATGATTAACAATAACATTAGGCCTAATAACCGACTTTTCCATGAGACTCACACAAAGGCTCCATTCAACTTTTTAGAATCAGTTAAAATTGAAAAAGGTCACGCCCCTAATTTGCTCTGGTCTCGGTCTCGATTTGGTCTCAGTCCCCTTCGGACCTGCTCTGCATGAATCTCCATCTTAACAAGTCATTTTAATTCCGTATTCAGTTTTAAAATCTTGGTTTTAATCCCACTTGTTTGCAATGCAGTTCAATGCAATGCAATCACTTGTATCTAAATAATAAATCTAATAAATCTAAAAAATGACACTTGATTGAAGAAATTTCTGGAAACGACTTGCCTTGGGAAACAAGTATGAGTACCCACCTTGGTGTTAGTGCGGTTGTTTTGGAGGCAGTCTTGCAAGACGCCCTCATACTTCTTCAGCAGGTTGTCCCAGCCTTGGTCGGAGGCGGGCGTGGCGCTCTCGTAGCCGGAGGTGACAGAGGAGGCGGAGGCGGTGTCCGAGTCCACCGACAGAGAGGAGGTGACCTCAGTGTCCAGAGAGCAGGAGTCACAGTCTGGCAGGTCGGACGTGACCTCCCTGCCCCCCCACAGACATTCCTGCCAAAACTTCCCACCTAAAGATTGCTCCTCTCTTTCTGATTGGCTGGCTGGGGCTGAGGAGGAGGGCTGTGATTGGACGGGAGTTATGAGTTTTGGGACAGATTGCTCAAGGGACGAGGCGGCTGGTTTTGTTTGGGGCGAACTTGGTGCTTTGGCTGACAGATAATCCAGAGAAATTAATTCAGGCCCAGAAATAGAGTTAAATAGATGTTTCTGTGACGGCTGACATAGTGGTTCTGGTTTCTGTGTGGGTGTATTAGTGGAGGCGGCTGTTCTCTGGCTGGAGTTAAGCGACTGTTGGATGAAACTGAAGCTTGAGTTGAAGGTGTCTCCATGTGGAGTCACCCTGGACTCGGCGGAGCAGGGCTGCAGGGGTGAGCTCGGGCTCAACCGGAGCTCGCCCTGTGGTTTGGAGGACTGTCCCGGATGGCTGGATGTGCACCGGACAACGCTGCAGTCCACGGGGGGGAGAGGAGAGGGAAGGGGCGAGAGGAAACTAAGAGATGTGCGCTTATCGGGCTGTTGCGGGTTCAACAAGGCCGCTTTGACAGCAGGTGTTAGACTCTCCTTCAGGCTGCTGGGCGGCTCAGTGATGTCAATAAGAACCTCCCCGCCAGGACATCCAGATTCCCCGTTCCTAATGCCAGTGGTTTTCCCCTCCTCCTCTTCCTCCTCCTCCTCTTTCTGCAGCCTGGACAGCTCTCCCCTCATGTACCCTGGTCTTCGGTGGAGCCTCTTACGACCGGAGCTGCCAGCTGTCCCTGATGCTCGGCCACCTGTTGGCACAGAGATTAGCCATTAAGCCGGACAGCATGTTCACGAGAAAGATATAGAGTGAGCTCACACAGGTAGCAGGAGAAATATGCATGCAAGGGAAGACTCTCTCAAATCATTCAGCATTCAGTCTTTATTCTAACTTTTGGTTTTCAGGTCAAAAATGACTTTTCGCAAATTTTCCATAAAGTCATTTTTTTTAAACAACAAATTTTAAACAACAATGGCAAATGGCAATTTGAAATCCTCTGACTTCAAAATGCTTCTAAAACATGGAAAAATGTGATATCATGCTGAGTCAGTAGAGAAAAAAATCAACCAATAACTAACTCATCACCCATTGGTTTACACTTTTAAAAGATGCCTCTCTGTGTTTTGTCCCACCCTAACAACCTGTTCCAGCAGGGAATAATAATAATATCAAGAAATCCAAAAAAGTATCAATGTATTATCACATAATACACTGCATGCCATATAAACTAGCCAAACACACACACAAACACACACCACTGTTGCCCGAAAGCTAGTGTGTCTGATTGAATTGGCTTCTTGGGCAGTTGTGTGACATTTCCCAAAGGGCTGGCTCCAGCTGTTGGGAAATACCAAAGTCTCATAGTCATCTTTAGTGGAGACACGCCTTTCAGCATAAGAGAGTAAATCAGTAACATCTCCTGCAGGACGACTGCAAGAACTGCAGAGTTTTTGAGTCACATTTGAATCGGTTTACGATAGAAAACACAGATCTATTGTCGTATCATCCAAGAAAGCCCTGGACAGATGTGGTCAACCCAGTAAATAACCCATAAGCGATAAGTGATAAACAGACAATGGTGCAGACAAGAGTGATTTGAAAGACGAACTCTATCATGAAACCCAGTTTGTTTCCATGGCCAAGCACCTGCTCTGTTTCTCTACCAGATTAATACAAAGAATGTGTAGATGCAGTCACCGAAACCAGAGAAGCAAAGGGGCAGAGATGTTGGGAATCAACGGCCTCTTTGTGTACAGCTGTGCTGCTCTCTCTCTCTCACTTCTCACTCTCAATTTTCTCTTCCCACTCATGCACACACATACACACACACACACATAGATTGGCACACAGATACACAGACACATGCACTTTTGTACTGACCCACAGTGGGAGCATTCACTACTACTACCATTGTAAAATCCCCAAAGAGACAGTTAAAAAGAGCTAAGTGAAACATGGCACCCATTTTTAGTCTGGGTCATTTAATAAAATGGAAAAAAAAACTACTAAGGATTATATATCACACAGATTTTAATTTAAAGATCATTTGTAAATAATACGTTTTGTGCAATAACAATGCAATTATGTCTCCGTGTCTGTAGCTGCATATCAAGGCAGGAATGCAAGGCGCCAAACAAACCGTGGCCGCTACAAAGCAACCACAGACCACTGCCCAAACCTCCGTGACCTCCAGTGATGTCATTCCTAAACCATGCCATGTGACCGAGGAGGAACAGAGACAAAAAAAGACCACTTAAGAGAGAGTCGGGATATTAGGAAGGAGACAGGGAGACAGGATTTGGAGGGAGGGTGACAAAAGGGTGTTCCTGTTTCTCCTGGTCTGTGTGTGTGTGTGTGTGAGTGTGTGTGTTAATGTGTATGGCATAGTGTCCTTACAGAGGAGAGGATGGTCTATTGACTGAGTCATTTAAGAGCCTGTGTGTGTCCACAGAGACCACCGCACTCATGCTCAGGTTACATGTAGCTCCATTAGTGTTTTTCTGCAGACGTGGCCACTGTTCCATAACCAATTTGAGAAACCCAACACTCTCTCTAGGTACTCAGTACAACCGCACACCATCCACCATCTGTTGTGGTCAAGACGTGGTATAGGGGCCTCTCCAGAGAGTCAAAGAGCCCGAAAAGAGAAAGGCTTGGTGATAGGGGTGCTACTGTATATCCTCACCGTGCTTAGATTACAGAAAGATGGCTCTTCTCACTGAAAGGGGAAGGAAATGCCTTGCAACCCATTGTGTGTGTATGTGTGTGTGTGTGTGTGTTTGCTGGCTGAGGCACTTAGAGGTATGTCATCTGCTGCTTCCTGCCGGGCCGTGTGCTAAAATAGTTTCCCAGGAATTCCAACAGAAAAAGCAAAGAAGCAAATTCAACTCAGGAGACCAAGATTAATAGCGTTTAAACATTCCACTGCCCCAATAGCAGCGCGCTCGTTACAACTTCTTCATGCATGCAGCTAACCTGCAATTGAGTGGCTAATGTTAATGAACATCTGGACAAAAGCAAGCAGGAACACTTGCAGCATTCGCCAGCGCTCGGTTCTGAGAAAATGCACTGTCTCGGTCAGAAGAGCCTGATTATTTACCTTAGGAGATTAAAGAGGCCCTCCTGAAACCCCCTCTATGTTAAACACTGCGTCCCATTGGTTGATGAAAAGCACTTCAGCCAAAGAGCGGTGGAATGTGGAGGATCTCATAAAAACACAAACGTTTGAGGAACAAGCTCGACAGCCTAAGTCTCACACACACACACACACACACACACACCGGCAGATATGCCTGTCAGCAGCCTCCTGAGAAGCAGCATTGCAAGGCAGATGTTCGTCACGTCGCCACTTGTGACTGACCTCAGCACCACAATAAGGGAAGTGAAAGTCAATTGTGACTGCTGAAAAAAGTTTTTCCATTGATCATGGACACAAGTACCAAGAAACAAATGTTAATTATTTTGTCTTCAATGTATGAAGTATGTCTTTCTATCTGGGCGAGAAATTGTATATATTTTAGTGTGTAATTGTAAATAAATGATAATGTGTGACTGAATACTAAAAATGACGTTAAAATGCTGCAGTTTCTATGGGAGAGCAGATTTGGCTCAGACAGCCACACACTTCCTGTACGGTCACAGGAGGAGCATAAACCAGCTGGATATGGTGGGGTTGAGGTTGCTGTTTCATTAGTGGGACAGTAACACTATGAATAGAGAGAGAGGGGTACTCTATATAGCAACAGCCAGCACACCAGAGAAAACTAACTGTAGGGCTGTTTTATTTGTTTTAGCAATAAACTCTAAAGACTCTTACACAGAAAAGCACTTAATCATTATGATCCTACAAAAACCCAGTGCTTCAGTTTTGGTTATTTGTACAATGTGACTCATAGCTGTGGAACCGAGCCTTTTTTAATACTGAAAACATATTGGAAAATGTCAAAATATCTGTTCATGTCACTGGACACTTAACCCTGCCCTTTCCAGTTCTTGAAAAACTGGATTTCTGGACATGCAAATTTCTACAAATACAACGGAAAAAACACATTTCATTGTACCCATTGACCCTGTGTTAACCTACATATGACAAATAAAACTGAAACTGAACTGAAAATATGCTTCAAGCACAAAGCCAGTGACCCTTTCAGATACTGACCCATCACCCACATGCAATACATTTACTCTCAGTAGAAAAGAAAATCAGCCGCCACATGTTTATGGGAATCTATCCAGAAACTGTTTAACAAGACAATCAAACACCAGCTATCTTCAATATCTCTTAAGTAACTTTCACCAACAAATTGGGGCGTAAGTTTACGACTTCCTGTCTTTCTGTCTATGTTTGAAACAAAAAAGGGGCAAAAACTAAATAAAAATCAGTTTTGTGTAAAGACAGTTAATATAGCAGACATTTTGAATGGAGGTCACAGAGGAAGACCATGGGAAGGACTTGGAAACTTAGTTCTTCCTCTTCCTTCAGTCAGACTCTGCCTCCTCTCAAACAGAAAAAGTCACAAAGTAATTTAATCCAGATGCAGAAGACCGTGTAGGCTTGTGGACTGGTCTTGTTTTGGATCAGTAATAAATGCAAACTCTCATACTTAGGATATAGGTAGGTCCTATACTGTTGCTATTGTAGATGATCTTGTTGTTACTCATGTTTCTTCTTCTTCTTCTTCTTCAGTTTACAATCACCCTGTTTCTTTTTCACCATATACTTTTCGCTTTCTCACTTATTTTAGTATTTCAATACAATGTGAAACTGAAGATGAAAGAAAATTCATATCACCGCTATCATCACCCACCCATCACTCATGATCCTCCTCATCATCACCACATTCATCATCATCATCATCACCATGTCTGTAACAGATGTTAATTGATTTTATGGGTTAAAACTAATCTGCCGGGTAGATCACAGTTAAAAAAGATAATACTTTACCTTCCATTACTTCGCAGTGGTGAATCAGAGAGTTACCGTGGCATCCCAGACCCACTAGTCCAGCAAACATCTTTTCAAAAACAACCTTTATCTTCCCCTATGTGACAGAAGGTAAAATCCCGGGACAACATGAGAGTCAAAACGACCATGTTTTAGAAGAAGTGGAGCCAGGGACTGCGGCTGATCTCATTTCCGTTGTCGAAAAGTGAGCCCGGACTGTTTTTTATTTTCCCTACTTCGAAACAGAAACCGGCTTCTGCAGGCGCTCCAGTGTCCAAAACAAACATCTTCTCATCGCATCGTTGATCCTTAAAATACAGATTTCTACATTGGTCTTCTGCGGCAAACAAGTGGCTTCAGTTGCGCATGAACAGATGGTCTGGAGGAAAAAATAGGATGGTGTTTAGATGGTCTTTCCTGAAGAAAAAGGCGAGGAAAACCCCGACTGTAGGCTGTAATAACACAAATATTAGCCCTTTTATATATCCCTGTCTGTCTCTGAACATTAATTAGTTCCTCCGTGGTCCGCTATTTGCTGCGCCTCTGCGTTATGCGTCGTGTTGGAGCAACGTGAGGAGCTCCTACGTGTTCAGGAATTTGACTCCAGACTCCTCCAGACCGCCTCATAATGACAGCCAGTCAGCCTATGAATGCCTCAGCAGCAGCATTCACATCATTGTACGAACATAACATAGGCTACATAACACAAATAATATACATCCTTGTATTTAATGTTTTTGTGCGTGCGTCTGTGTGTGTGTCATTTTGATTGCAGTGCAGTAGTTGGAATATTGGAATACAGAGGAATATTCTGGGAAAAGTCCACTGCTGACTGCCTTCAACTGTCACTAGCTAGGAAAAAATTAATAAATAAATGACGTACTTGAAGTACTTGCTTCAAACAT
>OMLF01057359.1:24600-39456 GCA_900302615.1 Holocentrus rufus | reverse complement strand
ACATGAATGAATAATGCAATTAAAAACCTGGGGCTACAATGGTGGTACCTTTGAAGGCAGCAATGACAGGTGAGGCCAGGCTGGCACTCATTTCACCGTCCTGCACTGCGTCAGTTCTTTTCCGTGGACATCCTTCACCTGACAGGAGGAAGAAGAGGTCAGGTGATGCTGCAAATAAGCCATGTGGCTGATTGAAAGTGGATGCTCAATGCAATTTTCTCTGTAGAATTAAATACAGCTTTTCAGTTTCATTACAGTTACAGTTACAGTTATCATTTAGCAGACGCTTTTATCCAAAGCGACGTACATCTGAGAGTTCAGAACAATACAAGCAAGGTACTAGATGGAGACCACAACAAGAGTAAGTGCTACAAAGCTAAGTTCTGGTCCCGCAGGACCTGGCTGCTGTGAGGCAGTGCTATTAACTCTCATTTGACCAAATTAATTCTGGGAAATTCAGGAAAATGGTTTTATTATATAATGTTACTGTTGCTACTAATATCACTACCACCACTATTACAACTACTACTACTACTACTACCAATGATGATGATGATGATGATGATAATGACGATGATGATGATGATGATAATAATAATAATAATAATAATAATAATAATAACGACAACAATAATAGCAATAATAGCAACAATAACAGTTTTTGAAGTCTCCTCTTCATTTAAACTCGGATCTTCCAAAATCGCACTACTTTTACAAATGCAACAGGAATAACGAATGACATAAGCAACACTATACGGATCCTGTTAAGTTTTTATACAATTTTTGTTAATAATTACACAGCTAGTGTATCACATGCTGATATCAACAAGCAAGGCATGCATGTAAACAAAGCGTGCACGAAAACGTTGCTTTTCTTAGCTCTAGTTCAAATGCAGGATGTACCTTCTCGCTTACTCATACCCTCAGTGATGCAGTTTTATGTTGTTGTGACAAAATTAACGATTTTAAAGACTGGTTTATCACGAACTACTACAGCCACTAAAATCAAAGCTGAAAACCAGGTGAAACCCAGTAGATTGCCTTGCAGCTGTCAGGGTTTGTCGAGGTCACCGCAGAAAACAACTCCGCTTGTTAGCGATACGTGAACATCACCGGCCGATAAGAGACAAGCAGAAACAAAAGCTAAATACCGTACAACTGGAGGTAAACACTTTTTATGCGTTTTTAGTAACAGGCATCCATGTGGACCTCATTTTGCAAGGGGCTTTTGCGCTGTTTACACGCGTAAACGGAAATGAACACAAAGCATCATGGGAGATGTAGTAATACGGCAGAACTTCTCTGCTGGTTAAAATCACGGACTGGTTGAATTATCTCCTTCTATACTCGCACTTTTTTTTGACATTTTGGTTTAAATTTAAAAATAATTTAATATAATGGAAGGTCAGAGCTGCAAGGTTATATCGTGGGATATTTTAGGCGATATTCACATTTATCTCATTTTGAAATAAGACCAAACGCGTTTATTTACGTTTTGGAAATTATGTTAAATCAAAAAAGAAATCAACTGCAATGCAATACTAATTGATGCAGATTATTATTATCAATCTTCTATTAAATCTGTTTGGCTACTCAACAGGCAGTGACATTTGGCTCGGCTTTTAACTAACTTTCTTTTCCAGTGACTGAGCACCCAGTCGCCTCAACTCTTCCATCCCAGTTTTAGACTGTGTTATTGGTTGCTATTAAAGTATGTTTCGTCCAACCTTTCTAGATCAGATTACTTGCATCTCTGCAAGAACTCTTCCTCAAGGGAATCCTGCCAACTGTGTACGTGCCACACGCCTGGTGCCAACTTGCTCGTGGTTTGCCTCTGGCCAGCACTCTCACTAACCTATTTCACATGTGACTATAATAGGATATAGACTCCTGGTCTATGTTACATGGCATATTCATTAAAACATAAGATGGATCTAGCCCCCGGGAGCCAATTAATATTTTAATTGGCCTACAATAAACATATATTCCCATGAACGATTAAAGTCCTCTTTGATTACAACTATGATTTGACAACTATGTCAAATCAGTCACAAGACCATGTAAACGTTTATGCGAAATATTCTTTGTTGTGTGACTGGAATTTGATCTATGCAAGACAGGAATGAAGGGGAAAAATGCATAATGCAGTCCGCTGTATACATTGGGTTTGACGTTGACTAATGAGACCTTCACGTGCCGCTTGTAAGCTCCTACTTCCAAGCTCCCAGGTCTTAAATACAACTTGTCGCGCATTCCACTGCTTTTGGTCGGAAATAACAAAACTGACCCTTCAAACCAAGGAAACATTTCAACTGTATGTTGTTTTACTTTAGAAATCAAAAATCACTGGGTTATTTTATGTTACATCAGCAGAGAAAATGGGAAAAAAATGTGCATTGGGTATGATGTGTGATATGTATGATGCTTGTCTCCTTTATCTTTTACTATTATTATTATTGTTATTATTATTATTATTATTGTTGTTATTATTATTATTATTATTATTATTATTAATATTATTAATAATATTATTATCATATTGTTCAATCTTTCAATCATTTTTTAGCAGCTATAATACATCACTTTTGCCATCAGCTGTGGACATGGGTCTCATGCTTTCCACCATTTTCTCTCAAGGCATGCCTCATGTCACATCTTGGCAATTTGGGTGTAACAGAAAATTCCAGCTCTCTCGGTCATCCAGATTAAATCACAATATTTATTTACAAAAACTTCCTAGTATAAAATTTGAGTCATCTCCTGGGTGCAATAACCAGTGTAACACACAAACAGATGAGAGAAAGTCAGCAAAATGTCAAAATCTTATTTACTTAGTCAGTGCATGGAACAGAGTGGTACAAAATAACTAAAATATTGATGGTTACTTTAGCCCTGTTTCTATAACTCATTAAAATATTGTTGAAAAGGCTGTGCTAATGTTCCTTAATCCATCTGGAAGTTATCTTTGACCCCAACAATGAGATCTGCATCTGTTTATTTTGACTGGTAATCTCAGAAAATACTGATGAGAAATTTGACAGAGCTTGACAGTATTATGCATCTTATCACTGCATTCAGCATTTTCAAAAATTGTTATAATTTGCACAAAGACAGCGTCACACCACTGACTGGTTTGGACTGGATGTTATGCAGGTATCTGAAGGGTTTGAGTCACTTGCTGGAAGCCATGAATTAGCTGTAGTCCAGAAAATAAAATCTGAAACACTAGGGCACTACTTTGTTGTCACAAAGAAACATTTTTCCTGTTTCCTATTTCAAGAAAACTCTAAATTTAAGAGGGTACTAAATCCCTTCCCAAGTCATTTCCAGGCACACGTTCGAGTATGTTAATGGCTTTAGCTTAACTGATTGGCACAAGTGGTGGCCACATCATGTTTTTCTTTGTTCAAGTGTCACACACAAGATCTAGTCGAAAGGCACCACTGCTCATATTTTTGAGGAACCTTTAGGGAATTGATGCAATAGGAGCACTGAATTTGTCGGGTCGTTTCATGTGCCTGCACCCTGTAATTCCGACTTTTCCAACGGCACGCGAAGGCAGCACGAGGGGCGGTGTTTGCTAGGCGACGTCAGCGTGGGAGGGAGCACGGGCTCGGTGCACACAGAGCGGCGCCATGCAGTTCACTCGGACCGACGGGTAACCCGAAAATGTCTCCTGAAGATTGCGACCTAAACCGAAATGTGCGTCCCAAGGCACATATCGTCTCCTTATTACACTAATACGAGAGGTGACCACGGAGCACGTGTGATGAAATTACCAGGATTTAAGTTGCGGGTGCCCTTGTTTTTCCGTTTCACTCGGTGTAGCGTGGCAGAGGCAGTGGATCGTTTCCAAAGTTGTCGGTTAACAGGGCGCGTGTGAAGGATTGGAATTAAAGGCGCAGTGCTGCCATTTTCAACCACAAACATGGAGAAGCAAAGCGCACTAGATCTGGACCGAGACCGACAGTACTGTGAACTTTGTGGGAAAATGGAGAATCTCCTCAAGTGCGGTAGGTGCCGAAACTCTTTCTACTGCAGCAAAGAGCATCAGAAACAGCACTGGAAAAAACACAAGCTCATTTGCAAAGAGGCAGACAAGGCGCAGGTTTCAAAACAGAAGCCTGAACCTACACAGTCGTCTGGGGACGTCAAGGCACAGGATAAGTATCAACAAAAGAAAAGCGCAGAACAGGCGGACAATGCATCTCCGAGTAGCGAAATGATGAAAGGGTTTATCACCAGCGCAGAGGGACCTGGGGTCGGTGACAAACCAGGAGACGATGGGTCGAATAACGCCAAACCTAACGGACAGACTAGATCATCCCCCCAGAAACTTGCAATGGAGTACATAGTTCCCTGTATGAACAAGCACGGCATCTGTGTAGTGGATAACTTTCTCGGGGCAGAGACTGGCATGTGCATTTTGGAGGACGTGAGGGCCCTGCACAAAACCGGCAAATTCACTGACGGCCAGCTGGTCAGTCAAAAAAGCGACTCCACTAAAGACATTCGAGGGGACAAAATAACGTGGATAGAGGGCAGGGAGCCTGGCTGCGAGAAGATCCGCTTTCTTATGAGTCGCATGGACGACCTGGTCAGGCATTGTAACGGGAAACTGGGAAACTACACGATAAATGGAAGGACAAAAGTAAGTATTATTACAGCAGGTGGGAATAAAACGCACAATCAGTGCTCTCGTTTTGATAAGGAGCAGTTGTGCTTATTCGGGTCTTATTTCTTATACCTATAGGGGGAAGGGATGTTGTGCAGGTACCTGAAGGTTTTGCATCATTTATTGGAAGTCATGAATAGGCAGGAGTGCTCCAGCAAAATCTGGAGCACTATAATAGCACACTATTCTGTGTCACTAAGGCACAGTTTTCTTCTACATCTGCACGTAACACCCTGTCTCCTATTTTCAACGCACCTCTGCATTGAAGATTCCAGTAAGTCCCTTCCTAAGTCATTCCCAGGCACAGGTTCAAGCATGACCAATGCTCTGACTCAGTAAGACGGATTAATTGATCTCAACAATGCACTTCTGGTGATGCTGCGCCTAGTGAGAAAGAACAAGGGAGACATCCTGACCATTGCATGACACATTGAAATCAACTCCCTTTGCAGCTTTCGTTCTTATAGTTGTCAAGGAACCGCGTCTGTTCCTCAAATGACTGGACAAACAGATTTTAGGCAGCATCAGACTGTGCAGTAATGGATCCATTATTTTAGCCTTAATCACAGTATGATTCATTGCGTCTTGGTTATTGCAGCAGGGTCTCATGGTAAGTAGGGAGACTATCTTTCAACCAGACGATTCAAGGTTCAAGCCCCCCCCCTCGTGTCATCCAGCCGCCCTGTCGAGATGTCCTTGAACAAGACACTGAATCTCTAAAAGCTCCAGGGCCGCTGCTTTGTAGCTGACCTGGACCTCATCATGGGGGTGGCAAACCAAAAGAGAACTTCTGTGCAGAGAAAAATTCAGTGACACACGCGCCATGCACGTATATCGTGGTGTAGGCTTGACTCGACAGCGTATTTTTTTATATTTAGAGGAAGTTCTGCATGTACCTAGGCTGGCATAGAGGAGGAAAGGAAACTGTGGGCAGACCTTTTGTTTTGCCGAGACGCGACTTCTCAGAAAATGACTCGCTGCCAGGTTGGCTCCTCTGATATGGTAATGAATGAATGAACAATGAGCAGCAACAGTACAAACTTTATTATAGCATTTTAGCAATTTCTGATTAAGTTTTTTTCCCAATAGATTCTAGTGGGTTTTATCAGCATGAAGCAGTTTCAAACTCCCCCCTCAGCTAGGCTCTAGACTTGCGTGTGACCTGTGTGCTTTGCTGCTCCCATTCATCCAGATCTGGTCACCATGACCTTGTGGCCTGAGACTGACCCAGGAGAGGATGAGCTGCTCTCAGCCTCCCTTCCCCCTCCTCTCCTGGGAGGATACTCTGGAGCAGACTATCACTATTGCATTGAATAGAGGTCAGGCCTAATGGCTTTTCCAGGGTTCCTTTATGAAACATTTCCCCGCCTCGAGCTGTCGAAGCATGTAGGATCCATGCGCTAATGATGTCCATAGTGTACGGAGTGTCTGCACATCCTGAAAACATCTTAAAAAGACTATTGCTTCATGAAAACTTCATCACCCACTCCTCCTGAAGGTTCTGAATAGTGTTAAAACCAGCTTCTTGAATCAAGCATTCAGTTTTAAGTATGTGGTTTCTTTTTTTCCAGTGAGCAATCAGCCCAGTCATTACAGATCTGCAGGCGTTTTTTGTAGTATGTCTCCAGTTTCTGTTTTCACATTCATTTCACACCCTCAGCTCATTTCATTGCATCTGTCTTAAAAAGCCTGAGGGAAGCGGTCAGTGTAGGTGGCCATGGTTTTGACCTTGGGGCACATGGGGCATAGAGGAAGTTTGGCACAGAGGTTAGGCCCTAAATGGATTAGGATTAGCACATCAAAAATGTTATTCTGGAGCTAAACTCACTCAGAGTAATAGGTGCGTTACAGCTGTCATCTTACATTATCACGTAGCATTACTGTTATCTCGTATCTAAGGGATTTAGGACTGTGACTCATCTATTAGTGAGAACGCTACAATAATTCAGATACTGGACTGAGGCCAGTGGCCGTTGCTTACTTGAGGACTTTGCCTCTCTGCAGCGGGGCAGAGGTCTGTTTAGCTGTATGTTGTTTTTATGCTGCTCCTCGTGTCCGGTGGTGTTTTTCTCACTTGTCTGATCCTCAGTAGACATCTAGTTGTTGACACGAGATGTTTTCCTGAAAGCACATATTTCACGGGTTGAAAGCGAGTGATCAGGGTGTGCTGTGCAGTCATGCAGCTGGCCACCAATTCAAACATTGTTGAGAACTTGACTTCCTTACCTACTGCCCTAGTTGCCTTGGCAAACGCTCGCCTGGACGGGGACCAGGGAAAGCCAGCATGACTTGCACAAATGGAAGGCCGCCCGTATCAATGGCTCAAAGGGATACAACACAATGCAAGCACAATTCGCGTAGGGAAAGATAGAGGAAAAAGATTTTGCCCAAATAGTTATTTAATGTCATTGTTACCACTTCCCCCTTTCCCTTGATAACATTGTGGGAAATAGCAGGCAGCAGCAGGACATGTTTGTTTCTCAGCTCCAGCATGTTGAAATGCTTTCTGATGGCATGGCAGCATGACAGGGATATGTGAAAGGAAATTTGAGTTTGTAGCAGCAGCTTGATTGTCCTGTCACTGACAGGGCCCGAGACTTTTTTTTTTAACAGCGTCCTGAGGGGAAAACTTTTTAACTGTCCACAGTGACAGTCGACTGTCTCAAATTTTAAATAAGTTAAACCATTCTCCTTAAATACCAATCAAAGGATGAGATAAATAATTGGAATTGAAGTAGCCAACAGTGCTAACAGTAATCTAATTTAAAATGTACATTAACTGTTTGCATTAAGTTTGACTCTTGTTGTCATTTCTGTTAGTGCATTGCTCTCTGACAGAACACAACATAATGGGAGATCATTTCAGATCATTTTTTATATCTTAAAAGGGATTGCTTTTTGTGAGAGGTGTAGCAGTAAAGCAGGGAGGAGTAGCAGACTGGTGCATGGGTGAGGAAGCGCAGCAAGAATGTAACAACACAAGTGATCACAGCAGTGATAGTAATGGCAATATTTTTTTCCCTTAGCAACGTGAAACTGACCACAGTTTAATACATTAACAGGAAACCCTGCGATGACCAGTTATGACTGAGAAATCAGCTCAGTCTTTATCATATGACAGTAGATGAAAATAATGCTTCTTTCCTCCTCCTCCTCGTCCCGACACCGGGGAGAGTGTGACTGTATTTCAGAGTAAGAGCGAGAGTGAAAAAGTGACTAAAGATATGTCACTGCACACCACCATGCAGAGAGTGTCATTGAGCACTGGTATGCATGGCATGGCATTATGGAGCAACAGCCGTATGCTGCTCAGCAGGGCTGGGCAATCAAATAAGAATAATTATTGCAGTATGTTTTTCCTCAATATAATGTTCAATGAAATGTCGATATATTTTAAGCATAATTATATTCCATGATAAACACTCAATTCACCAATCATGTGGCAACAGTAGAGCAAGCTCAGGTTGCACGCCTGGTCCCAAGTGAGGAGACACATAGGAACTGCATACTAGGGGTGGGAATCACTGTTTAACCCGCAATACAATACCATCACGATATTTGAACCCATGATAACAATAGTACAGGTGATTCTGCGATGTGCAATATATTGTAAGACAGTCAGCTATGATCCATCATGATATGTGACTGAAGAAAAGTTTTTCTTTTGGACCTAAATAAAAGTTTATACAATTGCAATTTGTTATTCATGGTTTTGTTTCTGAGGAAGCTAAGTGGCGGCTAGCTGTGCCTCTGTTTTAATGAGGAATGCTAACAGTGCTAACACGTCGATTGAATTAAGTTTCGAACGAAGCTGAACTGAAGATGCTTTTCTCCCCATGCAACAGTTAAGCAACAGCCGTGTCAAGATATCTATGTAGTGTCAAATGTGATTGACCGTTTAGATTTCTGCTTTCTCGAGGAAGTTGGCCCTTGACCTATATCTTTAATGTCATAACGTGAGCAGGTTGGAGGAAGTCATGTGGTGAAGGTCCCCTGAGTGCAGGAGCTATAGGGGTATAAGCTCTTTCCTTCCGCACACTGTACCAGCAGCTCAGAGGTACTTCCCTGTCTGCCATCCTTTTCCTCTGACCAGCAATTTTTTTTGCCATGCAAGCAGAGCTGCAAGTAATGATTATTTTCAGCATTGATTGATATATTGATCGATTGCAATTAACTGTGTGGTCAGTGTCAGAAATAATGAAAAACCCAAAGTATTAATTTCATAATATTATGAATGGATAAAAGTCAGCAAATCTTAGCATCACAATAATCTAAGTGAAGCTGTAATCAGCAAATGTTTGGGATTTGACCTGATAAATAACTAAAAGAATTCTCTGATTATTTTAGTTATAATTTATTAATCTTCTGTTGTTAATCAATGCTGATTGACTACTTAACATAATTTCAGTTTTATTTTGTAGCTGGAAAGATCAGAGGCTCAGTGCTTTGCAGTGCGCATCCATCATCCTCTGTCAGGTGAGGGACTGTCCTTTTCCCAAAAATGTCTTTAACCCATTTCTGGGCTTTCAAACCAGTTTGAATTTTATAATAAAATCTCGAGGAGTATTATGCAGTATTGCACTTTCCTGTGAGATGCTGCACCGTCATAGTTTTGTTTTGTTTTGTTTTTTAATAAAAACCGGAGGCAAGATGTGAACCGCTGCCCACCTGTAAAAACTGAAGGTTTTAATGGAATTTGGTTTGAGTTTGACTACACTTTCTAGTGAACGTGAACACATGATTATCTCTGTTTACTATGCTGTGACTGTCTAAGCAGCCGCTGGCCACGTTCCAGGTGGAGCCTTGAGAAAGAGCTCTCCTGTTTTGACTGCTTGCAGCTGTAGGGTTGAGTGAGAGAAGACAGGGACGAATCAGGGTGAGCTACAAGCTAACAGCTAAAACAGGGCTGAGATAACATACCTCTGATTAACTACCTGTTATACGAACCAGACACAGGCACGCCTTTTCTTTTTGCTCGCCCGACTCAAAAAGGCCGACTCAGATTTTGACCAATGTCTCTTTCCGTGCTAAATGTCCTATCACTGGCAACGAGAAAGTATCAGTGACTGATCCTATTACAGAATGAGCTCACTTGGCTCTCATACAAGAAGGGATGGAGCCGTACAACATACAATCAGGCTCTGCTCTCCCTAGGAAGTTGCAGAACAAAGCAGATGTCTCCTATGTTCGCTCTCGATGGCTTTTTTTTTTTCAACACCACCTGACTGAAACGTACGAGCATGTCGAGGTTGAATCATCTCTCTCTCTCTCTTGCCGTGATAAGCGTTCCTTTCCCATGTGATCTCTTGACTTGACCCAGTCCGAGAGTGGAAGCAAAAGGCCTCTTTATCTGCGTGGATCTCAGTTTTGAGCTCATTCCAAAGGATGCTTTAAGCAGCTCACACAGAGTTCAGCCTGTGCCTTTATCTTTTGTTTGTCAATGGGAGACATCAGAGGAGCGCGCTGAACTGCACAAGGCCTAGAACTTTTACGCAACGCCTCACAGATAAATTTTACGCAATGTTACCAGAAACCATATTTGTGTTTTCCCTGCGATGTGGCAAGGGTTAAAGGTAGCGCCGGAGCTGTATATGTCCTTCTATTGTTCTTAGTCTACAGTAAAGAGAAAAGAATAAACTAGGTCATTACTTTAAACAGGGATTTCCTCTCTGGGCTGCACCACTGTCTGACTGATAAAACAGCGAGCGATCCCAGGCTGGGGCCCAAACTGTCATGTTTCCCACACTCCCCTACACTACAGGGTCTCCATCCCAACTGTTTGTATTCGTGTTTGGATAAGCATCTTTTCCGTTAAGCGAGCAGACCCCTCACAGCTTTCCCCTCTGCCCGACCCCTCCGTTCACGGCTCACATCACAACGCGGGCCGAGGTCGGGCTGATAGCATCACGCGCAGGTCCGCGCCGAGTCGAGGGCCCGATCGGGTTGTGCTGGGCCCGAGGTGCGCGAGAGCCGTGCTGTGAGGAGAACGCCTCGTCAGATGCGTTTAAAAATATTTCAGTTATTAGATTGTCATGCTCGGGGTGATAAAACGCTCCTGACTCCAATCCAAAAAATCCCCGCATGCTGGAATTAACAGAATATGCCAAATATTGGCTTAGAAGCAGCTAAGTACAGTGGAAAAAATCACAGAACAGATAGGAGAGACGTGGAAGCAGATATAGCCATTATATACAGCAGGTTTAGTATTTTAGTTGAGCCAAATTCAGTTAAGTCTGTCCTCAGATAAATAATGTTCGTCTTGTTTGTGGTTATTCCATCCTCCCTAATGGAGGCTTGATTTATTTGAGGTTTGATTCACAGTTGTCTGAGACTAATTGAGAATGACGAAAGAAAATAAACATGAGCGCAAGCCTAGCCCAGGACACGTTTAGTCTGTCGGAGTCCCCCCCCCCTCTCCTGTCATGAGGAGGGATCAAGCTGAGTATTGCTGTCATTGAATTATTGTAGAAGACCAAAATGCTTTTTTTTGTTATGGTATTTTTGCTTTTTTTTATAGATGCATTCAAGAAAAGCAGGAAAGGGGGTCAAATACAACAAATAGTGACAAGGACTTAACCTTAATGCCACATGCTCTACCGGTGGATCTAGCCGGGTTCCCCCTGAAAACAGATTTAACTTCTTGGTTTTAGAGATAAAATGAACCTCTGCCAACATCAACAGTGAGGGTGTCTCAGTACAAAGAGAAGCACTTGAAGCAAAGCCTGACATGAAGTGTCGTTTCAACTGTTAAATGTCAGCAAACTACAAAAAAAAAATGCCAAGAATCTGCCAAGAGAAATTTTTCCAAGCTGAAATCATCTGACATGTTTTCAGTGCTGTTTTGTGTGGAATCAAATACTGTGAGGTCATTTAAAACTTTCTCACTCCCTTATGAAATAGATCAATTCTGCAATTTATCATTAAGTACAATTCAAATCACTAAAGAGCATTTTGAATCATTTTAACACATTTTAAGTGAGAATGTCTCACATATTGATAACTTTAGAGCGATGTGAAAAATGTGAAAGTTTCACAGAGGGGAGAGAGAGAGTCTGTGCTGTGACACGGGGCCAAAGTTGGAGAGCAGGCAAAGACCCAAGGCTAAATTTAACCAAGGCATTCAAGTGCTATTGTCTCAGAAAGTTACTGGCCAGTGTGGTTATTGATCTATCCACCAGAGACACATTTTTTACCGGCATTTGGCTCATGGTGCGTGTTAATTTTGGACCCTAATCCAAGGCGTGTCTTCATAAATAATCACCAGGGTGGAGTAAATCCTGTAGCTCTTGTGTCAGTAAATTGTGACAGCAAAGCATTACAGCCGTTTTGGTTGTTGGACTACAAATGGAACTAGTAATATTCCAATGCAGGTAAATTACATTATGTCACTTGTAGCATGTAAAATGTAGTTTTTGGTTAATGTGTTGAGCAATATTACAATAATATATCAATATCATGGTGTGAGACTAGATGCTTAATGGGATTTTGGATACCCTAAGTGTTGTTTTTTTCCTGGTTTAAAAAGCAGTGAGCACAGTTTTCTGAACTTATTAGACTGTTCTTGCTCTTCTGTTTTTATTTTGGGATATGGTGACCTGTTGGGTCATCATGTCCTCTTATGAAAGCACCAGAAGTCCCTACGACATCGTCACAGTGTTGTCAGTGTCAAGATGTTCGGTCAGAGACATCTGATACTTGATTTGCTCATATCTCCTTATATAAATCATAAGAAATAAGTGGCTCCAGTGGGAATCGAACCCCTGATTCTTGTAGTATTACTGCCCTGCTCAACTCACTGAGGTACAGAACATGTATACAGCAAAAAAACTTGCCTGTGTACTGAACTATGCCGACAACAACATAGAATCTTAATGCAGGCTGGTAATGAATCATCATTTTGCAAGGTGAAGAGTGTGAGTTTTGCCTTGAGGAACATACTTAGACGTTGTGATTATGGTATCTGTGTCTGCAGTTTTCTGACTAAGGGCCTTAGCGAGCTAGTGCATGACCTCTCTCTCTCTCTCTCTCTCTCGCTCTCTCTCTCTCTCGCTCTGTGAATGCCAGTCGGCCTCTGAAGCTGTGCCTGTGGAATGTAAACACACGGCATGGCGAGCAGGGTCAGCCTCCTAATGAGGGCCGCAGAGGAACGCGGAAGATTTCAGTCGCTGAGAGGAAAGGAGGCTCAGATAGGGAGAAAGGTCAAAGGTGAAGATGGCACAGGAGGAAATATCCCCGCGGCGTGGAGGTTTACGTGTCAGGAACGAGAAACAATCTGAGCCTCTGACTCCAGTAGGCAGCCACGGTTTCTTTAGAGCAGGTTATGTCAATATGCATGTGAGTTTTCTCTTGCCGTGGATCAGTAGTGACGTTAAACTTGACCCAGGGATGCCACGGGTCAGGGAATTTGTGGAAGATTAAGGAATTTTGAAAAGTCAGGGAATTAAAATAAATGATTGAGACAAGTCATGGAATGTCATGGAAGTTTGTCAGCCTCAATTTAAAGAGTCAGTAACATTACTCCCCAAATGTTCACTTCCCCTGTAGAATTAAGCAGAATAATAAACTGAAATAAGACCTTTGAATAAGATTTTAATTTTAAAAAAATCTCACTTTTGTAATACATTTCTCCTCGCTGTTTAGTGCCACTGCAGATTGATCACCGCTGATGATCCCCTGTATAGCAGCTGTATGTTTTTAATCAAGGTTTTAGGTCTTAAACCGGTCCATGACTTTACTCAAGGAGGATTTGATCCAAACGTCGTGTGTGAAACGTGCATCAGCCAGCCTGGTCCTAAGCTGTGTAGCTTAGGAGGCCGCGGGCATGACTGGATCACATGAAAGGCAGACAGGAGTTAATTAACACTTCATAAGAGGCTGACATACACACAAGCAGATATCGGCTGAACTGTATTTAGTGGGAAAGTGCTTTCCTTTTACATGTGCTCTCTCTGGATATATTCTTTGTTTAACACGCCACCCCTCCCATCTATTTATTTATAAATGATGAAAACTGTTAAAAATGCTTTCTGACACAGTAATATAATGGTAGGCACATAAACCTTTAATGTGTGTAAATGGTGAATTCATATTTTTTGGAGTGCATTATTTAGCGTGCCAAAAATGTGAATTTGCTGTGTAAGACGTTTAGAATATGCTTCTATCTTGCCATTATGTGAACGTGTTAGAAAACACTTAGCTTTTCATGCGCTATTTATAAATGCTTCCTGTACATTCAGCGTGATATGCATTGCAGTTTTTTTTCTCTTTGTGCTCCATGTCACATTTTTGTCCATGAAAACATTTCCTCAAGCTTTTGAGATATTTCAGTGTTCGTGAGCTGTGCAGTAGGTCAGAAGGTATAGTTATCAGGAAAGTAATCTTTTGCTTTTGTCAGCGATATTTTAGTACATCCCCCCGCCTGGCAAGCTCACAGGTTTATAATTAAGCGTGTGCTGCAGCGCTTCCTGTAGTGGACGAAGCTGCCCTGTACAGCCTGCTGTCCGGTGCAACGGGACACGGCTGCCTCTGGGTTCCTGCCAAGTGCCAAAGATCTCACACCTTTGGTCACCCCGCGCTCACACACATACACACACGCACATATATCTCATCCACACACACCCTTTCCTGACAGCGACTAATGTATTTACCCATCTCAGGCCTTGCAGCGCGAGCGGAGCGGTGGTTTGGGAGGCGTGGTGTCACTAGCGGAGGATCAGCCAACCTTCCTCACGCTCTGCACGTAGCAAGACCATTAAAATACTGCTCCCTCTGGAGGGAGGCCAGGAGTCAAAGTTTACATCAGTTCACTCACTCTCTTCTGCTCCAGCCCCACCCCTCCCCATTTCTCTGTCTGTGCCTCTCCCTTTCTCTCTCTCTCCCTCCCTTTCTGCCTTGCACATGTATACACACACACACACACACACACACACACACGAAACAGCAAACTGTTTTGCAAGTCATTCTGACAGGAAGCCCTTTGTCAGTTGGGGTGCTCCTCACCCGCCTTGAACCCCTGGAGTGCCGTGCAGCTCCGCCTTAGTGCGCCCCACCCTGGCTTTTGTGTGCTGGGGTTGAGGGGGAGGGGAGGTGCATATTAATTAAGATTTAAAATCAGTGTAAATATACCAGATTTAGTTCATAGGCTAATGTTCAGATGTAATCTATTGGCAGGTTCATGTTAA
>OMLF01057359.1:7802-24580 GCA_900302615.1 Holocentrus rufus | reverse complement strand
CAAACCACAGACAAGAAAGCTTCACGCGAAGGTGTGAAAATGTTAAAATACAAGACACAGCTAAAAATAATGTTAGATACACGACGGATAAGTGAGCTTCATGCACGTGCTCAAAGATAGGGATATAATCAGGAAAATCAAAGGTAGTTCACAGTATAGAACCAATGCATATAACCATCAGATATTAACTATAATCCGTAACAACATACAAATAGATCAAGGAGGATGTATTCTTGTCTTAAGCTGTGAAAACATTCTTGATTATCTAAAAGCCATCTTTTACTTTTTTTTAAGCCCCTAAAGTGATTCGGTATGAAGTTTCATGTCTGTAAGGCGCAATCTGAGATTACCGGCTGACCAAGTGCACTTTTTTTTCTGAGAGGAACTATACAGTCTCCTCCGTCGGCTGACCTATTTGTTTGATTTTCATCCAGCTCAACAAAGTAGTTTGTCAGCCAGCGTCGCTGTAGCAGGACTCACGCCAACTAGATGTAGGACGTTAGTTAGCTTTGAAGGCCCTGATAATGTGCATTCCGGTGGTAACCTGCATCGCTGGAAAGACGCGGAGTGACGCAAGTAACTACGGCCAAATACGCAGGGAAAAAACAAAGATTTGGACAGATGTGTGATGTGTGTGTGTCCCCCCCGCTGGTTCCTGCAGCACTTGTTGAAGACCGTGCATTCAATCCCATGCAGACAAAATATTTTGGAATATAATGTAGCCTATCATTTCTCGGCAGACACGACAGCTTTTCAGAAATCAGCCGGAGAAAAGTCTGACGTTATTTCACTTGGCGAGGGACCAAGTGAAGGAGTACGGTCTGCTGCGAGTGTTTATAATAATGTTGCTATGGTTTATGTTGATCCAAGTGTGTGGAAGAATGTGGAGAAACTCGCCCTTTGTTTTTCATATCACTGCTTAGACACGGTGCATAGGGGCTGAACCTGCCCTCTGCGTTTGTGCATGTTCACCAGCATTCTGCCTCCCAGGGCTTCAAGTGTGAGAGAAACGGTTGCCTTGTGGTCTCTCAGACGTGTTGGACTCTCTCACGTATGCTCATGTGACTCATACTGCTCTGATAGGCTGATAACCTTGTGTCCGGTCTGATATAACAGAGAACTAAAGAAAAAATTTGGCCAGTGTAAGAACACACAGAAAAGTTTTGCAAGATGATGAGATTTTTTTTGATCTTTCTCATAAAGTTAAATTAAGTCTTCTGTGGAAGTCTCATTTCTAGAAAGGTTCCTGTCACAGGGCTCCTGGCAGAGTGTGCAAGTCCCCACTTGTGTCTTATTCCCGAGGGACTTCGTGTGCCGTTTGAGTGCGTCCATTCGCTGTTTACACCAAGAAGTTTACGAGAACTCATAGGGGTCCGCTGCCAACATTCAAGCAGATCATGCAAGTCTTATTAGAGCAGGAAACGGCAAGGGGAAGTTGACACGCAGCACGATATCTCCGGTTTATTTTCCCGCTGGTTTAAAGTTTATAATCTGGCGGCTGGTTTGTAAATGAGCCTGCACGCCACCGTTTGTGCCGCCCTTGGCGCAGGTGGGCCAAGGACAAAACAATCTTGCTGTGCCAAGGCAGTCTGCCGCATCCACCTGAGGTGTCAACAAAGGCAAACTGAGCTACTTCCCCTGCCCCTGCTTTGACTCCTTGTGACTCCTTCTGCTCAACCGCCGCTCACGTTCACACCTACTCACTCAAATACACCTCTAATGCAAACCCCGACTGTTCTGGATCATGCAAAACTTTTGTTCTCATTTAATGAGGCTTTAACATATCTTCTTATAGTCATGCTTTGGTAAAGGAGGATCAGTTTTAACCACATTTTCTCCTCTTCTGTCTGCAGGCAATGGTGGCATGCTACCCAGGAAACGGGACGGGATACGTACGCCATGTGGATAATCCCAATGGTGATGGACGTTGCGTCACGTGCATATATTACCTTAATAAAGATTGGGATGCCAAGGTATGTGGTTGCTGTGCGGGGATTATTCCTCAGTACTGAATGTATTCCCGCTGTAAATTGCTAACTGTGTTGTGTGTGTCAGATTTTCTTTATTTTCCTTTATATGCTGCAGACATGGATTTGATTGTGTTAAGAAATTATTTTTAAGTTGATATCATCGAATGGAAGAAATAGGCGCTGTGTCTGGTCTTCCTGTCCCAGTCTTTGTCTCTCAGCTGGAGCCATCACCCTTGCACCCTGATTTATCCTCTACCGCTGCACCCTGGCCGATTAGTAGAGGGTAGCTGTCAGTACGTGCCGTTCAGCCACTCTCCTTCGCCTATAATCCCATTAAAACGCAGGGATCCTGCTAATCCAGCCACACCCGGGCAGGGGGGGGAGCGCCCCCACACCACCTTCCACACATCCGTCATCCCTCCCCATGAAGGAGGTTTAGTGGACAGACGGGTGGAAGTGAATGAGGTGTTACTCTGGCATTTAATTTGTCCCGTATCATCTGCACCAGAAATGGGTCAGATAGCATTTGCACATTTTTTTAAGAGATTTTGATGTGAGTTTGGCTGCAAAAGGGAATTTATACACTCACATGGATATATAAATATTTAGATTTATTTCAGAGAAATGTAGAATGAATTGACTTTGAAGTGGCCTGCGAGGCTTTCTTTACCCATCTGGTGCTTCAAGCTACTTCCTGTCCCAGGTCTGATTTGGACCCAAAAATAACACAGCCCAGCACTTAGTCATAATGTGCATTTAATGTCTCTTATTATGTGTTTTATGTGTTTGCTGCATCTCTAAGATGTCAGCTGCACCGTGCCTTTGGACTTTTTGAGTTAGAGGTCATTGGCTGAGCTGGGCAGGAACTCACCCCTTGAATATGGGGGGAAAAACAGGATGCTGCACATCAGGAAAGAACGATCGTCTTAGCAACAGAATGCAACAACTGTAAAATGGAAGGATTGTTTCTGGCGTTTGCTTGAGGAGCCGGTGACAGCAAAAAAGACACGTAGGTACGGGAGAGACTGTCGCCCAGCCTCCCTCAGATACTCAACCTCCAGACCTGCTTAGGGAATTATCTAATTACAGGAAACTCTTTTTGCCTGTGGAAGATAGTGTGTGGTAGAATGCAGGCTAGGCCTAATTCTCTCCACTGGTATTATGTGCCACTGAACAGAGGACGGTTATTAGCAATCTTCACGGGGAATTCCAAGCATTGAGACAAATTGAATGATTACTTTTTTACTCATCTAAGCCCAACTGATAAGCCATTTCTTAGGAATTGTTTTTGAACCACATACACAGGGTAACGCAATCCCAGTGTTGGCAGCTGTTTCTTTTCATGCATGCTGAATCTTTCCCTCTTTAGGCTTTTAACAGAGTTTACTTTAAGGAGCATATCAATGATTTTGCATGTTTTAGTCCATTAAGCTGCACAGATACCTGACATTATTAATGAAGCATATCATACTGCTGAAATATAAAAAAACGCCAAAAACTTAAAAAAAAAATTTAATCTGTGGTTGAAAATATAGAGAAAAAAATCCAATTCAAGGCACCCTGATGTGGAATGAATGAAAGAGTTTTATCAATCATTCCACATCAGAGTTCCTCAAATTTTTCACCATACTGTCAGTCACATAAGATTTTACCCGGTTTTTCGAATTTCTCACCTCTACCGATAGAGTTGCACAGGGGTTATGTTTTTTTCCCTGTTCCATTTGTTAGCAGGATGTCTCTGAAAGTTATTTACGGATTTGCATGAAACTTTGTACAAAGGTTGGTAATGGAGCAAAGAGGCACTGGGACAGGGTCGGTCACTGGCCATAGCTTCACATAGAAATCTCATGTAACATCCGAATCGATTCATGCTACATCATGAAACCTTGTGGAAAGTTTGATCATTAGTCGAGGAAGAAAGTATTCACTCTGATCGGACAAACGGGGCAGTGGTAGTGGGTTTGATCAACTTTTAGTGAATATCAAACGTGTAGAAATGGTATCTCTTGGCAATTGTCTATTGTTTGTTGCACTCCACTGAGTGCTTTCTAGTATTTTTTTCTAAGTAATAGCCCATCTGATTGATCTAATTGTGGTTAGCTGTGTTTTTTTGCCCTCAGAGCTCCCAATTTGTTCCTTTCATACTGTCCTGTAAATATTTTTTGAAATTCAAACATTCAGGTGATAAATATGCTTAAAAATTAAAAAGCTTTCATTCACTGGTGTAAAGCTCATGGATGTTTGAGTTGAAGTCATGAGAATTATATTATGTATTATTTTCTTGAAGGACTACTTTCTGCTGGAGATGCACATTCTGATGTGGGGTTTTCCGAGTGTAACAGAGAGAGTTGAGGCAGTCATGTGCTACCAATAACGTGGGAAATTTTATTTCCTACCTGGTTGTTAGCTTGACTAACTTTTTTCAAGCTAGAAGAAGCAAAATCCACATTATCGCTCCCATGATTCCCAGTTTGCTCATTGTTTGTTTTCTGGGTTTGATTTTCTGACCAAATAGCACATGAGTGTACTGCTGTTTGGCAGCTAACTTTGAGGTCCCAGATGACGCAGCTTTCCACCAGCATGTGAATGCACCAGAGGATGCAAAGACTTTTAAAATCAATGCAGACATTAAACATTATATAACTACATAACGATGAAGAAACTTGGGCAAAAGTAAACCCGGGAGGACAGAGTGACCCGGGGTTCACTGTGATTTGTTAGTTATCTTTAAATAAGTTTCAGGTCTTTGCATAATCATACCACACTAATACTACGAATGGAAATGATTAGCTGCCTGGAAGGTAGGGAAAACGTATTCTAAAAACTATGGTGATGAATTGTGATAACGCGATGAATCATAGTAAATGGGCTTAAATATATTCTGGCTGAGGTGAGTCTTACTGTCCTTATTCTGATCAGGAAAGCTCTTACATGATCTCACATGTCACGTTCACTCCCAGGCCTTAATTATTCCAACGAGCCATGTTCCCGACACCCTGTTGGACGCGGGGATATGTTATCTCGTCTCTGATTGGCTGTTTTTTTATCAGGCATGTGGTGAGCTCTCTTTTATAGAACTTGGTTGCCTGGATACCGAGGCTCCATGAGAGAATAATGACACAGCTTTGGAATGTTCATGTTCAATTGTTGTAGTTATTTTCCCGCAGTTTTACAACGTGATGCGGAGAAGAACATGCCTTCAGCTGCTCCAGATCTGTTCTTATCAAAACCGTGGATTAGCACGGGGTTGTAGAAATTACCTGAGCTGTACTGGGTGTTGGGAATAGGTGTGTTCAATGGTCCAGGATGCCAGAAGTCAGTGTTAAGCTGCCTGGAGGTGTTCCTGGGCCCAGTTCAACAAGACATCTGTGGTGGGAGGAGACCTCTTGATTACCCCAGTCACATACCTGCACTCACACACTCAACCCTGTAACATTTCAATTAGGTAATTAGCGAAATGTGCTGCCTGTTTGATTTATGATGACATAGCCGGATGTCCTCTGTGGTTGCCATCTGCGAGGTGGCACATCATTCTTTTGACATCAGAACTGGACCTCTGTTTGAATCCTTAACTTGGATTATGGCAGATATGAGTCCAACATCAAATCCTCATTTTTTTCTTTTATCTTTTTTCTTATATAAATTTGGATCACAATAAGAGGAGCGCAGGAAGAGTGAAAACAAGGCTCTTTAGTTGCTGCTACTTTGAAAAAAAAAAAACTGCACTGAAAAACATGAAAATGTGTTGAGATGCAAAAGTGTAATAGAAATTATTGTCGCCTGAAATCGAGAAAAAAATCATGATTGATAATTGTGATCACAGAATTTTGTCATAATTCTAAAGCCCCAATAAATAGTGACATGGATTTTAAAATGAAATCAAGTGTTAGATTTAAAGCGTAGTCACGTCTCACAGTGTGAACAAGTTAGAGTAAATGTTTCCCTTTACTGCAACGGCTAAAATCTAACAGCTTTGGAACAAACAGAAAAATTCAGCATCATAACTTGTAATGTTTGAACTTTGCTCTGGTTGAAGGAAAACAAACATATCCTAGGGTGAAGTGTGTTTCTTCATGGTGGAAAATGCTCTCAGTGGGCACGGAGGCGGCAGGAATGGCAAGATACCGATTGGCAAGGACACCGAGTCTCTTGCAACAGTTTTCATTCCCCTGCCACCACCGGGGTGGATTTTGGTTGAGTGGGAGTCAAGGCTTTTTTTTAGATAAAGCTCTGTCTCTGTTTGCTTTGCATTCATAATGCTGAGATCTCAAAAATTGCTGGAGGATCCATGTCAGCAGCTATACCAGTTTAACTACTATATCATACAAATCAGCTTCTACCTCACAGACTCCATCAGCACACTGCAGATGAAAAGCAAAAATGTATTTATTTATTTATTTTTAGTTGGGACTTTGTTTTTAACTTGACTGACATTGCTGATATTGAACTTTTTTTTTTCCAATCCATATGTCAGAAGTTTTAGCACCAATTTAGGGTAATTGGGTAATCAATCCATCGACTGCTCATACCCATCATACCCGGCACGTTGTAGGTCAGAGATTGTCATTCAGTCAGCTGTCGGCTAATGTAGGTCAAAGGGTCGCAGGACAGCCAGCGGGCAAAGGGCATCCTGTGTTTACTATAATCCATCCAACACCATTCACAGGCCCACATGCTGAATGTTGCAGCTGATTTGTCTGCCTGTGCATTCATATAATTACGAAAATTCAATGGCACCTTTGTTAACAATCTGAAAACCGTCGACTCCTGTCTTCTCTGACCCCTCCGCCCCTCCGCTGCTGGTATTCCCCCTCATTCATAATTGTGTAAATGCCGGGATAGCGTTACTCCGATAACGGGTGTGAACGTTTTTCCTCTGCTACTATGCGTGTGAAGAGAGGGGCCTATCATATCAGCTGTGTGAGAGTTGAACCGCCACACTTGCTGCAATCTGCTTTTTCACTCTCCAGGTCCTTTATCCAGCCAGCACACTTTTCCTGTGGGTTATTCTTCCCATCCCTCCACAGGAAAGCCGTCCCCCGCTGCTGTTTCCTATCCTGAGCTTTCCTCCTAGTCCTTGGAGCTGGACAACCCTTTTCCTTAACATTGTCGTCCTATGTTTATAATTTAACAAGCCTCACATATGCTGTATATTTGAAGGGCTTCTCTAGGACATAATACATGATATATGCGGTTTATTGGGTACTTAAGTTTCAAAGGTCTTCCACCACCCTGAGTGCTTACCGATTTTTTAATGTGGGTGGAAAGCAGATGCCAAAACATGTTGAGCTCCATTGCAAAGGCCTAACTTCGCTTCCAACAGTTTCTCCTTACCTTCCTGCTTGCTTTGTCCTGGTTTGTATACACAATGAGGTTGTTTCTTCTTGTTCTGGTCTTCCAGGAACACGGTGGCCTTCTTCGAATCTTCCCAGAAGGAAAGGCCCAGTTTGCCGACATCGAGCCCAAATTTGACCGACTGCTGCTGTTCTGGTCAGACAGACGAAACCCCCACGAGGTCCAGCCCGCCTACGCCACCAGGTGAGTGTCCTGCACGCCTGTTTGTCCAGCTCACACACACACACGCACACACGCCTGCATGTTGAAGGAACATTTCACCCAGGGATGTCATGACAACAATCACCACTAAAAATCCATGATTCTCAATAACAGTTTCAATACCAAAGAAAAAAAGATATTCCATTTATTTCAGTATAAATGTGTGCTTTATTATAACAGTTAAGGACAATAAATTAAATTAACCAAGCATTTGTCATATAAAAGCATAACAGCATTTCAAGTACATAAGTAAGTAACTATGAATTAGGCAAAAATATAGAGAAAATTGCATTCCAATTATCAAGTGCATCAAAGGCATGTGTCCTTAGAATAAAAAATACATTCTTGTTTCCAAATTTAGAGGAGCAGGAAGAGTACTGCTCACCATTTGTTTGGTTGCGTGGGCTTTGCTCTCCTATGTTCTCGTGTTGGTAGGCGGGGTGCGCTTGGTCAGTCTACCTGCACGCCTGGCAGAGCGGGGCTAGGTCAGTTACTTATGAATGCAGTACCGATAACGTATAAAACTAGTACCGTTAGGTTTCTTGAAATTTGGCATCATCGTGGTATCGATAGTGTCAGTTCTTGTGAAATCCCTAATTTCACCCAAATTACTAAAACAAGATATTTTCCCACTCACTCCAGTGCAGTCCATCTATCCAGATACTCTGCATAAATCGCAGCCCGCGGGGGTAAAGAGTTTTGTTGGGAACTATTACCTTCCAAAGAACACATGCAAACTATCTATCTGCCCCGAACCAGTACGAATTAGAGGCGGATGAATACATCAGTGTTCTTTGGCATTGAATTGAGATGCCAGCAGACAGGCGAGATTGCATCAGAGTTAAAACCTCCCCAAATTGCACAGAAACTATGTGGATTCCATGAGGGAGAAGTAGGAAAATATGTTTTTGTTGTGTTGGATTTTGGGGCGAGCGATTCCTTCCGCCCCGCTGTGACGCACACGATCCCTTCTCCTTGTGACCGCCAACTCTGTCTACGCAGGTATGCCATCACGGTGTGGTATTTTGACGCAGACGAGCGAGCCAGAGCTAAAGAGAAATACTTAACAGGTAGGCTTTGATGTGCAAACCATCTCATCCTGTTTGTGTTATCTCAGGCTTACAGCGTGTGTGTTTTCTATGCTTTTTTACACCATGGTTTTGTGTGTTTATTGACTTTATCCACTTCCATGTAGTGCACAATTACAACACAAGTGGGTGGCTTTTCTTTCTCTCTCCTTTTGTGTGTCCAGGTGCTGGTGAGAAAGGAGTGAAGGTGGAGCTCAACAAACCATCAGATCCCAGCTAGTGAGAAGCCCAAGTTCCCTACAAACAGCCATTAAGTGCTCTGTCTTGAGAAAGTGGCCTACAATAGCGAGTGTGTATGCGTGTGTGTGTGCGTGTGCACATGTGTGTGTGAGTGTGTGCATGGCAGAAGAACAGACTCTGCTAGAGTGGGTGGAAGATCCATGTGTATGGAGAAAGGAAAACAAATACACAGTGATTTATATTCACTTTTCAACAGATCTGGGCAACCCAGCTGACCTTGAATGTCATGACATTGTGCTGCAAGGGACTGTCTTTTTGTTTTTTTGTTTTGTTTTGTTTTTTTTTTTCCTTTTCACCTTTTTGGTGAAGAATGCTTATGTTAAAAGCTGACATTTTTAGAGAATAACTCAAGGCAGGAATCAAGCTCAAAGACTCTTCATCTTTCACATATTGGTTTTTGCAGTTAATTCCTTAAAGGTACAGTGTTCTGCATATGCTTGATGTGTTAATGCTTTTCACATGGAATAAGCTGTTATAAGCTATGGTAAAACATGCTTGAGTTTCGATAACATGAGGAGTGATCTGAATTAAAAACACCCTTTTTCTGAAAGTACCTCTGGTTTGAGTTGGTGTTCCTTTGCCTGACTTCAGAATGCTGTCCATGACATTTATGCATTACATATACATTATCACACACTCGTTATTTAAGATCTTGGTCTCTCTTACACTTACCAGGAAAAAACGCAATCTCCCAGTCTTTTCAGTTGGAGTATGCAGTCTGCATTGCTGTGCCTTACACCCTGTTGGCAGCATTTGTTGTTTCATGCTGCCCTCTGCAGGAGGCTCAGAGCGGTGCACCTGCAGTGCTGAGTTTCGCAGGATTGACAGATCACATTCACTAGCAAGCAATCTTTCACACTTTTGCTAGAAGACTAAGGGCTGCCCTCCAAAAACATACTGGTTTTCTTGTCCACCAATATCAATATACTGATGAAACACCTTAAAATCTGATTTCCTCAGACCACTTCTATACAATATCCAGCAAATAAACATGTTCTGGTTTAGAACCTATATGGAATTTTAAATCTAGAGGCTAAATGGCCACTAGTTTTGTCCTTTGGGAAAAAAGAGGCCTATTATTTGAACAAGCGTGGACAAAATTACACTGATTTTTTTTTTCTTCATTTTATCAACAGTTATTTTACCCAACTAGAATCATTTATATGGAGTATTTTCTGTGCTGCTGCAATTATACTCTAGTTCAGTAACTAATTAATATTGCTTATAATATTTTCATTAGTTGACATTTATAAAGCATATAGTAATAAAATGAGTCAGTTGATAGGTCTGTTTTTAGTCAATCGCAGTATTAATCAGTTAATGTACAAAACGACTTAAAGACGCCTTTAAAATTCTTTGTGTTTCATTTTACTGATGTGTTACACTGTTTCCTCTCATTTGCTTTGCTAATGTTTTTACTTACATATACTTTTGGGTAACTTCCAAATGAATCTATGAATTAATCAATAAAAATAAATGAAATGGGATATAATTGTTTTAAAGACACAGATAAACCTCCATATATTTTTGTTAACTGGAAGGTTTTCCCCTCTAAGAAAACTCTTAAACTGGCTGCCTCTCACCAATAAAAAGCAATAATTGTGCTTTACTGTCAGCATTTTGTTAATCTGTTGTAATGTTTAGAAAATGTCCAAGAATATATGCACATAAATCACTGTTTCGGAGTGATAACTGAACATCTGGAGAGCCATGTAGAAAATTTGCTGGAAATGAGCGGTACTGAAAACGAAGAGATATTTTTCACACCATATAAACGGTCTTTATTATGAACTGAATTAATCTCTCATCTAAATATAAACGCATTTATATGAAAGAGTACATGTGTCCATATGCAGTACATTAAAATATTACAGCACTTATTACATAAAAAGTTTGAGAAATATATTAAGCAGTATTGTCACAAACTATACAGTGAAAAAGAGTAGACAGAATCAGAAAACAATTTTGTACAAAGAGTGTGCAAATGAATGCTCCATAAGAGGATTTTCATATACAGATACTGGCCGTGAGAAAAGTCAGTTAACTCCGTTTTCTAGACAAAATAGAAAATAGAATGTATCAAGGGGAGGGCGAAATTCGGCCCCATGTGCCTCAGTCTGAACGCCTCAGAGGTCATCAGTGAGGAAGAGTGTGCAAATAACAGCCACAGGTCAAAGGGAGTCGCTGGAGACTCCTGTCAGTAAGGACTCAGCTCCTCCGGCGGTGGAGGGAGGTGGTGAGCGTCCTCCCCGATGTAGGCATTGATGCTGCTGCTTCGGCTCCCCCACTCGTAACCGTCAGCAGACAAACTGGGATTAAAAAAAAAAGAAAAAGCCATTAAATCCTGGTGTCAAGCAATGCATTTTAATCTTTAAGCAAAAAATGATCTTTGGTAGAGTGTTTGGTTGTTGGGCCGTTAATCCAGAGTATTGTATTTGTATCTCTGCATTCACTTCCATATAGCAGCAGAATATCTACCAAAATAATACTTTCAGCACATAAATGAATGCCAACAAAGTGGATTATGCCAATTTTAAACACAAAAAGGCATGGGACCCATTTTTAAAAATCAATTAAATGTCTATTTTCTTGTTATTTTCCTATTTGAATTGGAAAGTAGATCTGGCTGAGTAGTAACCTTCTAGGAAGACATATTGTATATCCTCATAGTACTCTAAAATAAATGTAATTACACGGGGAAAAATGGGTACCGGGACTTCTTGTTTTTTATACAGGCATAATCCGCTTTGTTTGCATTTGATTATGTGCCAAAAGTGTTATTTTGGGACCTGTTTTGTTGCACTATGAGAGTGAATGGAGAGACAGCCTTCTGGATTTCTAGCCCATGAAGCATTGAGCCACTAATGAGGATATTTCGCCACCATGTGGACGTCCAGGTAACTACACAACCCAACACTTAACCATAATTCACTTTTGCTTTAAAAATCCAGTGTGTTAAGAAGTACATTTCTTGATTTCATAATTTAACAAAGGACTTGTTAGTGTGAAGTTACCAAAATTATTTTAACAGTCACCATTTTTAAAAACTTTCCCTCTGGTTGTTCAAACAGATTTAGAATCAAATCTACTTTCTGGCATTGATGTTGCAGACAACTCAGTTTTAGTGAATGCTCTGATTGGTCAGCAGTATGCATCATTTTGAGGTGTCCCATATCCTGTAAGGGACTTTTCGTGCCTCCAGTCTCGCTGAGTGTTGAAATTACAACATTGGACATTTGTTCCCCAAAGAAGAAATGAGAAATATTGTGGGCGACACAATTATAAGGAAGTTAATGCTCTCACTCCAACAAACACCTACGAGCTACATGTAATCATCAAAAATTTAAACTTGTACAAGATCTTTAAGACTGAGAGATTCCTTCTCTAATGTGCCCTTTACCATATTCCTATTTCCTGTGCCATGTCTTGTTCAGGATATTGTAGTCTCTCACCTGGCTTGGATGTTTTGAGGGATGATGCTCCATGCCAGGTCATCGTCGCTGTCGTAGCGTCGTGGGTTGTCAAAGAAATAAGCCCTAGAGGAGAAGACATGACCTGGAAGCCCCGAGCCGCTCTGCAGGCCAGTCAGACATAATGGAGACATTAATCATTATATATCAAGTATTTAGGAAGATATGGAATATGATAAGAACTGATTGCAATACAAAACCAACAGAATTTTAAATATTTATGTCAAATATTAAAGATACAGTAATTGCCCAGCTCACCCTGTCTTGGTTGGGCCGCCGGACTCTGAAGAAGAAAACTACCAGAGACGTGGGGAGCAGCTCCCATACAAACAAGATCACCCCGAAGACGATGTAGCCCCCGTCGCCCAGAGTCGACTGCAAGTCTGCCTGGAAGAAAACATTCAACATGTTGTTACCCAGGACTGCAGCAGCCCGCCTGTTTACCCAGTGAAAATGTGTGTAAACTCTTATTTCTAATGGGTGATCATCATGAGGCAAAGAACTACCAATATTAACAAAAATTAATTTTTCCATGTTCCTTAAACGATCTTAAATGGTGTCAGTTTGGTAGCTGTTACTCTGGTAAAGGCTATACTAGTGTTAGACCGATTTATCATTTTACTGATATATTGGGCCGAAATCTGCCTTTTTTTAAATATTGAATATTAGCATTGTTTGGCTGAAAATCGGCACAAATATCAGCAACTGGCAGCTTCAGTTTGAAAATAAATTAAAAAAGAAAATTACACCACAAAGAGTTATTTGCACCTAAATATGTTCGGGTGGATCCAAAGACAATTTTTTTATCAGGGCATTTATGACATTTGACTTTTGGTGGCTTACCTGGTCTGAGACATTATACCAGTCGTAGTCGAAGGAGTTAATACTCTTGTTAGACAGGGCCAACACAACCAGGTTGTAACAGGCCCTGGACGCATACAGGAGGATGACGATGGCTCCTATAGCTGTCACCTGGCACACTGATGTCCCCTGCACAGATTTAAGAGTTTCACTGTAAAATAAGATATCAACCTCACTTCCACCTTTAGGAAAACATGAGACCCAATCTTAAAAAATGATTTGCAAAATGAAAGAAAAACTCAGCTTGATATTGGATTAGCTGTATTTTTTAAGGATTGAGTCATACATTTGAGGTGACAGTGGAATAAAAGCTGTCATTTATGGATATTTCCTTATCTCAATGCCTGTCTGTCATGCTGTTGGCAACTGAGACGCCAATAAAAAAGAAATGGCGATTCAACTGTGCTGTTCGTCAAGCCTACACATGCACACAATATACTCAGTCATGCACAAGAAGGGCACCGTGTTGCTAGGTAACACTCCCTATGTGTACAGCATAGATTATGTGGAAAAGTGCATCTTCACACAAGGGTGCCATATGCAGGGCACAGTAGTCTTTGATTTCATTTGCACCGAATGTAGTTTCACACACAAGAAAGGCCATTTTTATGGTGATTTCAGGAAGGAAAGCCACAGCTAGAATAGAATAGAATAAAATAGAAACATACAAATCAAGGGTCATCAGACAAACTACAAAATTCTAAGTGCAAATAAAATCAGTGTCTAATCATCTTGTTTGTTCCTTAGCTGTTTAATGTTCACTGCAGTCCCACGTTGTATTGCTCACCTTGGATTCCAAGTAAATGTTGGCCAGTGACATCTTGGCGATCTTGTAAAGGCACAGGGAGAGTGAGACAGCGCACAGGACGAAGAGCGTGTCGTTGATCGCTACCCTCACGAGCACGATGGTCTGTGCTTCTGCAGAGGCCGTCCTCACCAGCAGGGCGCATGACAGGTTGACGACCAGAAACACCAGGCTGATGAAGAGGAAGAGCAGGTAGAGGGGCAGCCTGGGCGCCAAGCCATGAGAACAGAGAAGCACAGTGTTATTACAGACAACCTGGATGTTGTTACAGTACACACTTCATTTAATACTTAATATTTATGTTGATCCTGCATTATATTTTCTGCTCATATTATAGTAAAAATGTCTTCTATAGATGAATTACAAAATAGTAATAATTTTGCTGAAAAACATATGTAATGATAGATATATGCTGATTAATGCTTTGCCTTTCATAGGATTTTCTTATGACTGTTCTTACCTGTATCTCTGAAGCTCTGGTGCATACTTTGACTTCGCCTTGAAAACAACCTGTGACAACAAAATAAACGTTGCATCATGCAAATGCGTCATGCTGTTATGAGAAGCCATTTTCACTTCTGCATTCTGACTCTCTATAAAAACTAAGGCATTCTTCTGAAAGAGGAACCTGCACGTCCGAAATAGCCGAGTTTGAATTGAAGATGCGCAGTTGGTAGACATCATGGTGCCAAGCGTGAAGCTTTGTGCTCCACTTGTCTCCTCTTGTAACTGTTACTCAAAATCAGCACAGCCGAGTTGTGCTAAAAATAGGCATTAGGTAGAAGCTTAAGCAGTATTGTTTGGGTTACATAACACATTACACTAGAATATACTTTTATAAAAATATAGAAGGACTCAACAATATTTACCTGACAGTTTTTGGAAGGTAAAGTTCTTGCTGTCAGGTGTCATGATGAGCTTTATATTAAATGGTAAACTTTCACAGGTGGGACCCTCATTTGAATATGACCCACATAAAAGGTGTAACATTTAACATATTAGTTTCAACAAACTTTAATCAAATTATTCAATCTCTAAGTAATCAATCAATCAGTGTATAATTCTGTTTAATTATTAACTATTAACTATAATTAACTATTTCACATTTTAGCCAGGGCCCCAAACAATGTCAGTCTGGTTCATCTTAAGTAGGACTGGGTGATTTGGAAAAAATCAAATCTTATGTTATCTTTGGTCAAATTCCTCAATATTGTGATGATGTTGTAGGGTTGACTATTGGTGCTTTCATAGGATTACACACAAAAGATTTTTAATAAACATTCATTATTAATGTGGATGTAATGACCAAGCAGGTAGAGGCAAATAATAGAACAATCTAGTAATTTCAGAAAATTGCTTCCCTTCACTGTAATGCAACCTTTAAAACTAGGAAAAGACAACACTTATGGCAATATTATGATATCCAAAACCTGATATCTGGTCTCATATCAGATCTCTTTAGACTCAACTCTCAGAATGCAATACTAGCCAAGTTTGCAAAAAAAAAAAAAAAAGTGTTGCGATATCATTTTTTGCAATACTGTATTGATTCTCTAGCCCTTTGTATCATTTTTGCAGTTTTCATATGATGTTATGCTGTCAACATTTTAGTGCATTGATAATTAAGTGCATTGTGTTAATTGGGTTTAAATAATTTGGAATGGGAATTATTTTGAAATCAGCTATTTAGAGTAAATCTGTCACCTGATTTACCATAGAGTTTATGTTTTATATTTTATTAATCTACCCAGGTGTTGTATTTTAAGCTCTTTTCAGTCAGTTCTTACAGTATTTCAATGTATTGTGATACAAACCGAACTGTAATCCATGTATTGTAATATGTATTGTATCATGAGATACTTGCTAAAACCCAGTAGTAACAGAAAAGTGACATAATGCACATGATTCATGAAACCCAGTGCACCTTTAAACACTATTAAAGTCCACCTACCTGTGCAAAGTAAAGGTTCATGAGGCTGAGGGTGAAGAACTGCAGGCAGACAGGGAAGCAGTAGAGCAGCCAGAATGGAAAGGGACCCAGCGTGTTGGCTGTCACAAAGTTCTTGAAGTAGAAGGAGAAGAGCACAGTGCGCAGCGCCGACCACAGCAGGCACAGGAACAGGAACACAGTCTGGTAGCTGAAGCGCTTGTGTTTGTAGCGCAGGACCAGCCAGAGCTGGATGTAGATGAAGATGAAGAGCAGGGAGTAGAAGACAGTGTACACCACCGTCAACCCCAGTGTGACGTAGTGAGGCACGGCTGGGCTGAGCGTAGGGGGAGGCAGGGGCTCGTCCTCCAGCGAAAGCTCCCTCTCCCTCACCAGGGCCTCCATGACGAGCTCTCCCTGGCCGGGGAGAAGCGAGCAAAGCGGGAGCCTGTCCCGGTGTCCGCCGCTGATCCCTGTCTTCACAGAGCCGGCCTCTTTCCTCTTCGGCTACAGCTCTCCACGCATAGGCTGCTCTCACGCCTGGTAAAGGAGAGGTGAGAGCTGGAGCAGAGAGAGAGAGAGAGACAGAGAGAGAGAGGGAGAGAGGAGGGAGGGAGAGGGTGTGAATAGGGGTGTCAGGAGCAGGGAGAAAAGAGAAGCGGGGGAGAGGAGAGAAAGGGGTTAGAGAACAGGGCTGACTTCCTGCTGCAGCGCTGTGCGAGCCAGAGGCTGAGGCACATGATCAGTGTTGAGAATGAGCCGTTTGTCAGGAACAGTGGGCAGGAAGCTGCACTGCGCTGTAGCTGGGAGCTCAGCACAAGGACCACCCCCCCAAACACACCAACCCCCCTCCCACAACCC
>OMLF01057357.1:20897-35316 GCA_900302615.1 Holocentrus rufus | reverse complement strand
CTCGTCTGGTGAGAGAGAGAGAGAGAGAGAGAGAGAGAGAGAGAGAGAGAGAGAAGCATAGTGCAGAGACAAATATTTCTATCTTCAGTATTTTTTATTCTTTTGAATTGTATATCAAGGAGACAATAATATACAAATGTGCATGTACACACACACACACACACACACACACACACACACACACACACACACACACAAAACGAGGAGGAGCACTGTTGTACCTTTAGTGGAGTTGCCCTTATTTAGCACCCAACTTTGGCTCCCAACACTGGCATCTGTCCAACCTGAGCTCCCCTGAGCATAAGAGAAATCCCCTGAGGAAAGATTTAATGGAGACATCATTACACACTCAAAAAATGTTGAATGAAAATGAGAGAAATGAAATGAGAGAAATGAAATTGTTTGGTATTTGACAGAACTTGTCCAAACAAGAAACATGAAAGAGCAACATGTTTAATATAGAGTATGTATTCTCAGGATGTCACCATTTAACAGAGATGCAGCTGAGATCATGAAGGTGAAAATCGCATTTGAAGCAAACTTTTGAGATATTCAAACCTGTGGATGAACGTAAAACTCCCTGACTCGTGAACTCACCACATTTGGCTTCATCCTCCGCCTCCTCACAATCAGCGTGAAAGTTGCACATCTTGGCAGGTTCAGTGCAGGGGTGTCCAGGAGGCTGAGGGAACTCTGCCATGGAAGTATTCCCTGTATAAGATGGACACGAGAGATAAGTTTATATATCATGTCATGCAGGAAATACGGTGCTCATTTTTCCAAACATTCAGACAGAAAAAAAGGGGATTACCGGTTGCATTGCGGCATTCAGGCGACAGTGAGATGCTGTCGATGGCAATGCCTCCGTATGCCATGTCCCTGATTGCTGCCATTATTACAATCTATGATGAGGGAGAATCACACACAGGTATGAAGACACAAGGCTAGGAACAGGTTGTGAATGAATTCTATATCGTAATATTGCAGTTTATCCAATATATTTAAACACAATGCAAGAACAGAATAAAGCCCTCAAGTGAATATGATTAATTCAGTTCCAGCTATGACAAATGCCTCTGCCTCTGCCTTTATTTCTGAGCTTAAAACCACCTACTGAATGAGTCTTCTCTTGATCAATATTGGGTTTGTTTAATTTATTCATTTTTTTTAATTCTGCTGGGTTATTGACCATGCATTGGCTTCTCTTACTTTCGTCTTTGTGTCTGTATTTGTGCTTGTTTCTTAGCTTCTTGTTTAATCCTTTTGGCAAAATTGCTTGCTATTTTTTTTAATTTATATTATATATTTGAATTCAAGTATATTCCTAACCTTGAAAACATGACCGTTTACAATTAAGTAATTTCCAAACTTTCAAGATTTTGCACGGGCCTTATTACTGTTATTATTATTGTTATAACTACATACTTTGATAAAGCACTCACATAGAAGGAAGAATTGGTGACAATCTCCACCTCTGCCTTCACCCAGAGGTCCCCCAGCGCACCGCCCCTCTCCCACACAGGGTAGATGGCGCGGTCTGCCACCAGTACCGTCAGACCGCCGGACCGAGGCCCAAACTGGTGGGTGTACATCACCATCTGCAGTACAAAATTGATGACCAAAAAAAAAAAAAAAAAAAAAGTGTTTTTTTTTTTAAGAGAATGAATATAGTGTTACAAAACTGAGGCATATTAATAATATTAATAATATAGAACACTATATGAGTGATGAGGGAATCAGTTTTGAGTTCACCTTGCAGGGGTGTGAGCTGTTGGTTGGTTGAAGGAGTGGACTCTGGAAAGCTGCCCAGTCCGTTGTCAGACCCCCAATAGGGACAGTGACATACAAGAAGTGACCTATAAGGAACGACAGTCATGAATATAAAATACAAAATAAGAGGTAAATAAGATTAACAATAATCATAAAATAAATTAAAAACTTACAATGTTTTTTTTTAACTTTTTACTTAGGCAATCTAAATACATAATTTAAAATTGAAAAAAATAATTAAATTAAAGACAAAAAGTCCTCCATCCAACAGCAGCGGTTCTAAAGTCACAGTTTGAGGTGATATCAGTGGTTTTAACACAAAAAATGCTGATAACCTGCTGCGGTGTTGGTGGAGTGATCCCTTCCTGGTCCTCTCAGAGGATTGTTGATGGAGATTTTTTGTTGACTGGTCCTCCCCCATTTCAAATTGGACACTGACCTTAGATCCCAGCCACACAGGTCATTTTCAAAGTCACAGGTCCAGTAGGCTCCTGGAGACACAACAAACACACATGTCATGTCAGCTGGAGGACACTGCTCCATCCAAGACAATGTTTCTATCATATGTGGATATTTATCAGCTCAAAGGGGAAAGTCATGAAATCTGATTAATTCTTTTGGGGGATCAGGGACTATGAGAGAACTTAAAGGAAACAGGAATATACTAGAATGCTTTTTAAAAATGTCATAATCATTGCACTAGACTGTAGTTTTCAGCTGTTAGTCTCCATAGTAAAAGCAACTGTGGTGGAAACTTGGGTGGACTGTCTTGCCTGCCGTTTGGATTGAAAGGCCGTTTCATTTTCCACTTCATTATCCATTCTGAAATTGCTTCAAGTTCAACTGGTTTAAAAAGAGAGGCACTGAGGAATGTGTTGCCAAAGAACAGAGTCCTCTGGGATTGGTTTATCCCATAACCAATCACGCGGCTGCTTCTTTGAAATTCTGCCTAGCAACCGACGCTGAATAGCCTGAGCAGGTTTTTTGTTCAGTGAAACCAAACAGTGGAAATGATGGAGGCGATTCCAGCCCTGAGTCTATGCTGGTGCCAGGCAAGGATGATTGATCACTTTACAATCTTTATTAGATAAATAACAACATTAACCAATAAGGGAATAATATTTCTTTTTTTCAGTTATGGCACAACGTAGTTATGAAAATCCATGTGAAAATCATGAAAATTTGCATCAAGGCCAGTCTGGCACTTATAGTATAACCAAATAAGTTGCACATATGCCGTTAAGTTTTTGTTCATTTATTGTTTTTTTGGCAAGTAAAGTGATTATGATGATCAAACTTGCTGGAACAATGTGGTTCCATGAGTTTGTTCTGCAGTTATTAATTATTCTTCATAGTGTCTCTCTCATGTTGTGGTGTTTTGGATAAAAGTCAAATGTTGTGTTCTGTTATGATGTGCATTTATTGTAATTCTAATTCATATCTCTCACCGCAGTCCTCCTCGTCACTCCTGTCACCACAGTCGTCGGTGCCGTCACAGACCTTCTGCTGCGGCACGCAGCCTTCATTCTTACATTCCATCATCCCTGCAGGACACCCTTCTCCTGGCAATTGTGCTAAAGACAGCAAATAGGAGTGATGAGACAATAAAACAAAACAAAACAAAACAAAATATTCATCATCATCATCATTATCAGCAGCAGCAGCAGCATATTAAAAACCAAGGGCTATGCCTTTCAAATGCCTTGACTTGTAATATTATTCCTCCAATAAACATTTAAAACTGCACTAGACAAGATTTTTATGTAAAAATAAACCCATCCCATCAATATAAATCATAAAATGCGGCTGCAGCAGAGAGAACTGTTCCATCCCCACTGACTGAGATCCTGTAGATTTGCTCCACTTGACCTGATTCAATTTTGGTGTCAAGAAACTGCCTCAGCACACAGAGGTGATCCATTAAAACATAAGAGCCCTTCATCCAGAGTAAGATTCACCAACACAGTTTGAACCTGTTGTGATTTTTTCTTTTATTCACCATCTTGACTCCTATTAGCGATTAAGATACGGTGAGTGTGCAGTTTGCGGTCAATGAAGTCCTTCACACTTTCAAAATTCCAATCTCATGCTGCCACTTAGCGTCACTAAAGTAATATTTGCAGCAGCTTTAAATGATTTATTTGATATCAGAAGATGAAGCTCAACTAAAACACAAGAGAGGAGGGGAACAACTACACAGTGATGGGATGCACTTATAGGGGCTCACCGGGCAAAGCACAGTCCAGAAATTCCAGGTGGTCTATGGCCACATCTGCACGATGACCCTGGGAGCGCTGTGAGTAAAGGCGGACGTGGAAGCCTGATGGGATGCGTCCCAAAAACAAAGTGGCCTCCTTCCAGCCGCGTACACTGGTGCTCTCAGGACGCCACACTATTGCCTCGCGAAACCCTGGGCGAAACACGGTCGCCCACAAGGGTGTTGAACCGAGCCCCGTGTGACCTATGAGGAGGGAGAAAAAATTTCAACTTGCTCCACAATTGCTGCAAAGAAAAACGCTGTGATTTGATAAAGTGCGATGCGGGCAGAGGAAGAACAAATAAATTAAATCAAGCAGAGGAAATAAACAATAACAATGACAAAGAAATTAGAAAAGAAATTACAGAACAGATTCCCACCCCTCCTCCCAAAAAATAATGAAAGGCAAATAAAATGAAAACATGATTGACATTGAAGATGAGCCTCAGAAGCCAAGGAAGGATATTTATTTATTAAGTGTAACATATAATGTGGTACCTGAGTCCCAAAGGAAGTATCTGAGGCGAAGGCGGCATGATGGAGCAGACTGCTTCATTTCTGGTGAGATTAAAACTGCAGTCTTGGGAGAATCTGACTTCACTTCACTTACTCCCATAAACCAACCTGTATAATAATGTATAATGTGTTATTTTCCTCATTTGTTCATGCAATACATTTAAAAAATGAATAAAAAATTCCTGCTTTTTCTCCTACTCTACTGTTGCACTCGTTGTACGATACTCTGGATAGAGGTATAATCTGATGCCTATAAATGTAAATATAACCTTTATTTCATCAAATTAAAATGACAAGATAGTTTTTAGGCTGCTTGCATTGTACAATAAACACACATCTGCATTGCTTTACTCTAGGTTCATCATAACAAAGATTTTTACATTAATCAACATAATTGTGAAGGTGTTAATTAAGCCAATTGGCTACAGCTGGTCACTTTTCAGCTGCACTCCCAGGGAATTAATTAACCCGGTAACACACAGGAGCAACCAAATAAGTATGCAAACATTCAACCAAGATTACAGAATAGCATATCAAAAATGAACAGAAAAAAAAATCCTAATTCAATCATCAGCTTCCTTCAAGAGATAAATTTTTAAAAAATCCTAAAAAATGACTTCTATACTTGCATGAAATCTGGCTTTTCGCCTTTAAAAATAAACTTGCACAACTTTTTTTGACTCAGCTAAATACCTGAAATGTAAAATTTTAATTCATTCCAAAGACAAAAGACAAAACAATAAAGGAATATGTGATTGTGTATTTTGCGACACCTGAGGCTGTCCCAAGGGTGTAGTCAGAGGAGGGTCCGCTGTCAAGCAGGGTGTCCCCTCTCTGACGCCTCTCCCAGACGTAGGCCGGATCTACGGACTGGTGGCTCCATCCACACGATGCTGGGTCTTCAAAGTCACATGTGAAGCTCCTCTCTCTATAGCCTTGAAGGGTGATGAAAGGCCCAACAAAACACAGACTTCAGGTGGTGTTACTCGCATTAGCAATAGCATTAGCTGCTTATTGTGTTTGTACGTCTCTAAAGGAACAAGTGCATGCAGTTCATACAAGGGTGAGGTGTTAGTACATAAGGCCATCGTACTTTGATAACAAGTGAGGATAACAGCAGTGGAAAAAGTAGGGCAAGGGGGACACTTGAAGTATAGAGGCAATTACTCATTTACATGGTTTAAAATCATGGTTATTATGTAATAATTCTGATAGTTATTATGGAGTAAGATTTTCCATCAAATGCCCATTACTCATTGCATAGACTTTAAAAGAGCGTTGCAATGATACAAGTTTAAAGAGCTTGTGATTGGGTACATTGGATTGTCAGTTGTTTTGTCAGGAGTGAACAAAGTTAACATTTAAATCAGCTGCTCCAGGAACTGATAATGCTGTATGAAGTTATTAAAAGTTGGAATAAACATGAAACTATAAAAAGTGCACCAAATGAGAATTGACAAAAGGAAAAGCAAACATTTCAGTCCATCAGACTATCATCAGTGGTTGTGCTGTACAATCAAGGAGGCCACTTTAAAGACAGGAGGCTGATGAGCTGATGAGGATCAGCTGTGTCCAGTCAGGCACTATGGTAACCAAGACCTGAACGGTTACATAAGATAAACACTATAGGTTCTTGGTACACATACATAATTTAAATTACTATAGATTCTATAGATGCCTATTTTTGTGGTGTGCGAGTTCCTCTCCTCAAACCACAATGAATTTATAAAATGAAAACTGACAAAATGTGTAAATTCAAAAAAGGTGTGAAATTTAAGTTTACTATCCCAGCTCATGGTTGACTCTGAGTGTCATAGTAGGTAAGAAATGAACACATTCAAGTTATAATAAACATGTAGTAGGAGTGTAAGTTTTCAGATGTCTCTCTTCATGATTTTAAAAACGGTGGCCTTACCACAGCCGCGCTCGTCACTGCAGTCTGTGCAGTCACACACAAAGTCACATTTCAGCTCAAAAGCCATGCAGGGAAACCCAGCAGCTGTGTGAGGAGAAACATATTGGAAACACTTAAGTTCACTTTGACACCGTTGATCTTTTTTTTTTTTTTTCAAATACACAGATTGATTCTTGAAATGGCAATTCATTTTCATTGTGCATTAGTATTATTCCTGTTCTCTGAAGTTAATCTATCTAGGCCTCTAAGCTCCAACCTGCCTGAGGAAACCGTTAAAATCCATTTTTATTTGGTAGCATATTTTTTACGGCTACACTGTGCTGTGTTTCATGTTTTATTCCATCAAGTTTATTCTACTGTGTTATGTCTAATTTTTTCACATCTGTTTTAATAATTCATTATTTCATAGTTTTATTGTTTTCTATTGCCTTTTAAAATGTGAAGCACTTTATAAAAATGCTTATTTCCTGCTTTTACAGCATTACAGTCTTTATCTATTGTGATTTATTTTATTTTTGTACACCACTCTGTAACTGTGTTTGAATGGTTATTAAAGTTATTAAAATCATTATTATTAGAATCCTCTGGCTAAAGGCTTCCGGTGTGCCTGTATAATATGTCTGTGTACCACAGATGGCTCAATCCTCAGTCCTTATCAGGACTTGTTACCATCAAACATTTATGGGACAGCTAATGCCAACAGGCTCAAAGGCCAGTTAGGAAGTAATCAGATTTACGCCCGCCAAAATGCCATTCGTCCATCCAAAGGTCTCTGATTAAAGACTCAAGACTCTACACTTTACTGACACATCAGCTGGAAGCTAAAATATATGCCACTGGAAAAAAAAGAAAGATTTTCAATACTTACTAAGGCTATCAATCAATTAAAAATTGTAATTGAGTTAATTACATGATGATGCTAATTGATCAAATTAATCACAAAGAATCAGAATCAGAATCTTGGAAATGCCAGCAAGTAGAGATATTTCAACTCAAAAACATCACATTATTGTGGCACATGAGTGAAGCATTGAATAGAAATATCAAAAGGTGGCATTAGAAATCATTAAGTTGTTTTATTTAATACGTCTTTTTTTCCACTGAAAATAAGCTGATCACATAGCCTAAACTGTGGCTTAACAGATCATTGCATTACCTTATATGCATTAATTTACATTATTTAGCACATTATTATTTTTATAATTAATCTATATTTATGTGCTAATTTGACAGCCCTACAACTTACTACACTAGGTTGATGCTATCAATATAGATTACGATATGACTATATGATTTATGACACTGTAATGACATTCTGATAGCTTTAATGATAACTAAATATTGGCCATTGTGAGTTCTGTTAACATAAAGAAATCTGCTGCACCCCTACAATTGTGAAATTATCAGCTAAGAAATAAAAATCAAAAACTCTAAATATGAGAAATGTACATAATTAACAAAAATGCTATTCTAATTATAAAGTCTTGTAATGTGTTTCTTCTAAAGGAGGGACATAATTTAAAATAATATTTCTGAACTTTTAGGTGCATCAGAGACAAAACCAATTTTAGTAACTGTACATTTTACCCTCCCACACAGGTGACCAAGGTCATCTTGAATTTGGGCTTTGAATGCCAAACAACAGAAATATAGATTTGTTGTAGAATTCAGGCATATGATGCTAAGTGGACAGAGTAGAAAAATATCCAAACTACTTCTGTCAGTTGCACCAATAGCAAGTAAAACTTTTTTCTTGGGCATAACTACAAATATTAATGGCTATTGCAAGAACTTCAATCAATTATTTGAGTCAGAGTAAGCATAATAAGATGCAACAAGGTCTAAGGTTGATTTGCTAAGATAAAACATGTTTCATACCCTTAACATTTTAACTCTTTTGCAGCAGGGCCAGAAATGCCGACCTTATATTTCAGCCTATTACTGACTTTTTAACTAACAGTGGCGCTAATCATTCATTCCCTCTTCTTCGGATTTCACAATGAGCACCTCAGTTCATTTTAGCCCTGTCCCTAGCAGGGATTCCACTGTGTTTTAAAGGGACAATAAACACGCTAATTGTTCCCTTACCTGACTGCAGGTTCACCAGCAGCACGAGGGCTACACATGCCCAGCGTAGCACCATCTCTCTTTCCTCTTTCTTGGATCAGTGAAGGTCTGCGCACTAACAGTCACCTTTACCGATCTGAAAGACTCCCTGGCTGACTCTGGACTCCTCTCCCTTCCTGAGAGATAACACCTGGACTTTACATCGTGCCAGCGTGCATCTGCAATACAACTGTCATAAAAACACACTTCCTTCCACTGGCAAATTTCCGCAATACATCCATAATATTGCACAATGTGTGACCAGAGTTGCCAAAAGACTTTTACAGAGTCCAGCATAATCCACATGAAATTTAAGTCCCACATTGTATTATCAATGATACATGTTAAATTTAACTTCTGATTTTTATGAATAAGTAATTGAAACTCATCATTCATGTGCCATCTTGTGAACAAAAAACCATTTTGTGTTAAACCTGACACATTCAGGACTTTATAATAACATGGATGAGATCCTAAATTCTCTTCCGCCAGTATCTGAAATAGTTTAGTGCACAGGCAATCCTCCAAGATCACAGAGTTCATCAGATCTTATCTAATACCCATACTGAAGAATGCAGGCCTGGACAGTCATCAGCAGTTTACAGTTTGGCGGCTGTCAGGAAGACAACTGCTGTCGGCAACGGAACTGTAAGCGACTGATAACATCAGTGGGGTTGATTTTTTTATGCTCTGCAACAAAGTGAATACATGCCAACAACTTCACATAATTTGTAAGAAGCATTTGTGAAAGCTCGGCAAGATAATGTTATTCAGGTTTGACTTCCAATGACTTGAAACGATGATTAGGTTAGGTCCGTATGAGTGCATGTCTGTCTGAAACTGAATTTCACAACCAGTTTGCTTTTATTAGTCAGCATGTTTCCTGATATATGACCATGGCATAATACTGAAAATCCACATTTCTTCATTCATCAAGGTAAACATTTGTTTTAGGAATTGGAATAAAAAAGTTTGAAAAACATCAACAGCTTTTGCTATTATTTTACTCAGATTTAACAAAAAAAAAAGTTTTGTTATTTACTCCAGTCACTGTGTGTCGGCCTCTTATTATTAGTCCAAAAAGCTCTTCTTTGGGGCTGGTATCAGTTGCATCATTGGCTAGGTGAGGCTTTTGTTAATCTCTGCCTGTTGCATTATGGGTAAAGGGCAATTAACTATGGCAGTCCAGGAGAAAGGGTGGCCAGTGCAGGCTGGTCTTAGTGTAAATCAGTATCCTTCATTGTCCCAGGTCACCTCATAGTCTGGATATCGGGCCTTCAGTTTCTCTGTAGTCACTGCGTGGTTCGCTCTTCCAAATCCCTGAAATGAAAGTGAGGGGAAAATTAAAGCTTGGATGTTTCAGCATGGAGCGTCTTCTCCAATTAATATTATTTATTTGGTGGTTGGAATATAACACTTTCAAAAATCAAAAATGGCTAGTTTTTGGACATATACATAAATATCTATCCTCATCATTTATTTATTTTTTAGTAGGGAGTTCTTACCATGGAGTAGCCATACACGTGGATCTTCTTGGCCTGAGGTTCATGCCTGATCCTTCCTCCCCCAATACACTCACAGTCGAGGTGGCCGCCCTTTTCCAGCTCCTCGGACACTTTGTCATAGATATCAGCTGCAAGAAAAAACACAAATGACACGGTAAATAGATGCAGCACAGTAACAATTTACTTCACCTGACGTGCTGAGAGACAGAATTCAGCCTACAGAGGAAGGGATCCATTCATAAAAAATTAAATGTTCTCTGACTTTGTAGTATGTTCTATAGTATGATCCTTTCAAAATATGAAGCAAATGAAATTCATGTGAGTTATGATAAGAGTGCAATTTAAACCATGACAATATGATTTTTTAAAAATAAATAACTATGGCTTGAATTTGGGAATAAGTGGGTTTACACTTTTAAATACGGAATGCCTGAATATAGCCCCTGGACTTGTTCTCTGTCCTACACATAGTCCTGGTCCATGACTATGCACATGCATTCTTTACACATAGTCGTGCTTTGTGAACGTGTGCTTGCGACTTTCCTCTGCTGTTGCTGATAAGGTGAACAGAATACTGTACATGAGATAACTACATGTGTGAGTGAATATAGGCCTATAATGCTGAAGGTGAACAGGTTTTACAGCTACATGCCTGGGCAGATGTACAAACTTTGTCCATTGTAAACCTGGTGATGCCAACATGATGCATGTTTCACATACTGGGTATGTGCAGTAAATATACATAACATAAATATACATATCATAAAAATGACTTACATACTTTCATATTTTTCTCAACTAGTACATATTCCCTTGGTATTTTTATTATCCTTAATTTATTTATATGGTGCAAATTTTATAGATACATTTTAACATTTTCCTATGACACAAACTTCTCACAAATTTATTTCTCCGTAGGCTCTGCTGCTGTTATTGTGCACAGCCTGAATGGTGTTATTCATATATTTCAATCTTTTCATTGTAGTTCTACTTAATAGATTCTATTATTCTATTCTATAGGTTCCTTATTTCATGTGATGGCAGTCAGAGCTGCCACACTGAAAAGGTGCCAGAATCTGTCCCTCCCAGAAAAGCAACTTGAGTTGTGTGTGTAATTCACACCAAACAGAACAACACTCCTTTTATTATTACATCCCCTACCTGCTGCAGTCCTGGGGTAACACACTATCTAGCTAACAACACACTAACTAGCTAACCCTGCAGAGAATTTGCTGCTTGGGGGAATTTATAAGCCTTTTATAGGAGCAAATCCTTTTGCCATATCAGTGGTACAATGTAGCCTCATCAGAATTTGTATAATGCCATAGAGGAAATTTCAAGGGAATAAAATAAACTGAAACTATTCTTCATTTAGGTGGGGACCCCCTGGAACATTCTTAGGGGCCTGTGCGGTCCACGGACAACATTTTGGGCAGCACAGGGCTGAGTCAGGGGGGCTCTCTTGTCTCTTACCGTGGTACTCTGCCCAGCCGTATCCTCGGACAATATCTATCTCCGAGTCGTCCCCCTCCTCTTTACTGTGCACTCGTATGAGAACATACTTAAAAACGCCAGACTCATCGATGTCTGCCTGCAGGATGTTCATCATCAGTGCTGCAGCTCTGGTCTGTGTGCACATCTTCAAACCTTTCAGTGCGACAGAGAGCTATCGAGAAAAATGTTGCACAGCCGCTGCAAGTTATTTCTCACAAAAAAATATAAATATCCAGCAGTCGATGTTTGTCAGGACAGAATTTCATACAGCTTTCCGAAAATCTAAACCTGCACACAACAACGGTTTCCTCAAGCCACTTTTCTACTTGCACACTTCCGCAAAACAAAGCATTATGGTCAATGTAGTTTTTTTCCCCTTCCTCCCCTTAATGAAATCCAGAGGGCGCCACCGCTGGCAGATCATGGTCGTTGTACAAAACACAATTTATTTTGTTATCTTAGAGTACAAAATACAACGTGAACACACAGTGTAAAATGTCACGAATAGGCTAAAACATTTAACAATAATTAAAACGTTAACTTCATTATAATAAACATTCATGTCTGTAAATTAGTCCATGAATAAAACAGCCTTCACTTGCCACACATATTTCATCAGACATGGAGGCCATTATGAGTGGCGACAAAGTTCAATAGTGAATACATCAATCTAGATGTTTTGATGATAAAACACCCTTGACATAAAACATTAATATTAAGTACACACACTGATAATCCCATCAAACTACTGAAATGAAGTATAAATGAGAATGTCCTCAAAAACGTATTCTTCTATATCCCCTATAAAGTTTCATTATTGGCCATGAAATGTGAGAAAGCGAGGTGTATAAACTGGAATATTCAAGATTCAGTAGCTCTGGATTTTCTGCTGCTATCAAATATCACCATAATAAAATAGTAATATCGCATTTTTGGCCCTTGATCATGATCATTGACAGTTAAACCTTTGAAAGAGTCTCTGCTCAGCACCTGTCACTTGCACTCCCTCAAAAAGTCTCTACTGAAGTGAGTTTCTACAGATGACAGAAGTTTTCTTTGGGATCATTATAAAAAACAAAAAAAGCAACAACAACAACAAAAAAGACACTTGCCTCACAATGGCAGTATTTTTAAGCACTTGAACCAAAGAGCTTTTGTGTGACCAGATTGGTGGTAATCCATGCCTCTTGATCTCAGTAGATTATTGATAATCAAAATAAAACTGAAATGGTTGTGCCACATTTAGTTAACCTAAAATGTGAATTAAATCTTCTACCTGACATTGTGTATTTGTAAAACATCTTTTATTAAAAAAAGACTTAAAAAAAAAATAATGATGATTCCTTACATGCTAAACTGGTAGTACTGCAATTAGGCATCACCTGCCTCAATTTCCTGTAACAGTGCTGCAGACTGAAGTAAAAACAGAGAATGCTACAATTTCTTTAATTTCTGGAGTTACATTCCACACAACCAAAAACTGGCTGAAATTGTCACAAACAAAATTACATTCAGACCTCCCCTGGTAGTGCCAATGTCCTCTGCATGGAGTCAGCAAAGTTACGCCGCTGTCGAAAACTAAATGGTGCTGTCACCGCCTCCTTTCCTCTTCCCGCCAAATAGTTGCAGCAAGACAAAGACCAGGACTGAGGCGAGGAGGAGGATGAAGAGAAAGAGGAGCGTTCCCCAAGCTCCGGGTGTCAGGGCCTTCCTCAGTCCGACGCTCTCTGCTGGCAGCAAACTGCTCAAACTCAGCATGTAGCCGAGCGCCCAACCCACCGAGGTGTCCCCTGCCTGTAGGATCAATACGGAATCAATAAATAGCATGATATTGTATTTGAACATCTGCAAAGGAATGTCGAGGATGTGTTTTTCACCTTTTTCTGGAAGGAAATGTGGGGGAAAGATGCCTCGTCGAAGCCGTAACCCCTCACCATGAGAACCTTGATAAACACAGAAGTGGCGCAGTAGTCCTGCAAACGAGACTTCTGCTCCGGAGCGAGAAGCAGCATCTGGAACAGGATCCACAGGAGACAGTCAGCAAAAACGCCTGCCAATCCACCCACATGCACATGTACTACACAGACAGAATCAATCGGGATATTATAAAAGTTAAGGATGGCAATTACTTCGTTGAAACTCATCGTGCAAACTCTTTTGGCTGCTTCCTCCAGTTGGGAAGGAGTGGACACGGTGATGCCAGTGATACGCTGCAGGAACGAGTGAATGTAGTAGAAGGCAGAGAACGCCTGATGGAAAACACAGGGAGAGGACGAGACACAAACTTAGGCTCAACAGGTTAAAAATGTAGCTATGAAAGTAATAGAAGTAACAGAAGAAAGTAATACAGCGCAAGAATATAATATGTATAGTGGACGGTCCATACATTATTTTCTACTTTTTCTTTCTTCCATATGTGAGGTTTTATTGTGCATGTGTCATGTATTTCAATGCATACTCAACAATTAACAAATTAATGATTAAATTGATGGAAATATAAAAAAAATTCATTATCTTTGTTATTTTTCAGAGTAAATACTTTAAAGTAAACACTATCTAAATATAAGTTAATCCAAGTAAAGAAGAGGATTTAAGTATAATTGTGTAAAATCAAACTTTTCTTTCTTTGTATACCGTTAGGATCTTGATTTGGTTTATCTGCTGGCTTGGGTGGATTGCGGCTAGCAGAGGGTGGCTCTTAACCACGTGGTGCTGATATAATCATTAAATACACCACATCCTGTTTTGTCTCTCATAGTGTTGCCAAAAACACACAAAAAATTCCTTTGTAGACAGAATTAGAAGTCTCTAGAGGTTTTTTTTTTTTTTTTTTTTAATCATTTTGTTTGTCGTTTG
>OMLF01057352.1:19805-34799 GCA_900302615.1 Holocentrus rufus | reverse complement strand
TCTATATATACAAATATATATGCTCTTCCTAACTGTCTTCCCATTAGTTTATACTTTTGCGTCATGCCTCCCTCCTCATTATCCATCTAATTAAAGAGGCAAGATGTTTTCAAAGTGTCAGGGGAGCTTTCATGGGAGCTTTAAGAATCACCTTGTCTGCAGCAACACAAATGTTCATTGCGTATTCAATGAGTTTACTTTTGGCATGTTTTATGTCTCTTTGAAAAATTGAAGGGCTTTGTGGTTGCACTACATGTCTGGAAAGATGCTATATAAATATTGTGACCGTTGCCCGTTTGCTTTAGGTGACAACGCAAGAGAAGACACAGGGTCCTGGGGTGCCGAGCCACGGCAGGACGACGTTTTGTCTCCTGCTAATCCACCTCCCTGCTCAGCGGCCTCCCCAGGCAGCCCCTGCACCCCTCAGATCCCACCTAATGCTCATGGACGCTCCATTTCTATATCAGTGGTGCCCTGTTCAGATGACCATAGACCTTACATATCAACTGAGGAAATGGCAGACGCCTTCCCCTCAATGCCAGCCACCCCTCCGGTCACCCCGCTCTCCAGGAGGCGCCCCGCCAAGCCTCCCCAAACGCCACCACCGCCTTCCCACAAATTGCTGCAGCTCCTTCCCAACATCACACTGACACGAAGCAAGAGCCATGAGTCTCAGCTGGCTAACCGTATCGAGGAGCCCACCACCAGCAAGTGTGTGTTAGGACTAATGTTGCATTCATGTCATATGGTAAAGATGGTAGATAAGATAAAATTAAAATACCCCTTTCCTCATCTTGCACATGGTAAATACTGTTAGAAAAAATTGTTCACCACAGCTTTTAGATGGTAAATACTACTAGAAAATGATACTTGGGAACTCTACTTCATTCATTCATCATTCCCCTAAGTTTTGTCCAAAATGAGCCAGAAGAGGTTCAGAAAACGCGCATGTGGACAGATGAATGGGTGGAGCCGAATCCATAGTCCCTTTTCTGATCTTCGATGGTGGGGTGACATTGAACATTGGACAACATGAAGGATTGCTCATTTTTGATCATGACTCTTAAAACAAACAAAAAAAACTTCAATCATGGCATCCTGATGACTTCCAACAATATGTGTGAACAATTCCAAGTCGTTTTTTTGGTCAAATCATTCTGATGGTTTCTCCCATATAACCTGAATGCAGCATGAGTTCAGTTAATTTGCTCCAACTGTGCTTTGGACATTTGAATGTGTTTCAGCAAACCCAGCTGGTCAGGTAGTGTCAGAAGAATTCAAGAAACTGTATTAGTCAACAGCAAATTCTTGGCATTTTTTTGTTGTTGTGCAGCCAAATTATCATCATGGATTGACCTTTGGATTTTTTTTAATTCTATATTTGGTTGCTCTCTCTATGCAGGGCTGGTAAGAAGAACAAGTTGCTGGCCAACATTCACATAAATGGCTATGGGAACAGCTCTGAGGACTCAGCCATGCGTTCACCACTGCTGTCTGCCCGGAAAGTGGGCCCTGTCCCTGCCACTGGCCCCTACATGCTGCCAGCCACTCCCACCCTCCTGGAGAGTGAGTCCCAATGGGTTAAGAGATACTGGCCTGGCTTTGTGGTTGTGTAGCCTTCTTCTGTCTCTGGTTTTCCCACTCTTCTTTTTCTGTTTATCTCAAATATTCTTTGTCATTCTTCACCAGATAATCTGGCCATGCATCGGTCTTCCCCTCAGACAATGAGGAGAGATATCGGTCTTGCTGTAACTCACAGGTGGGTTACTATTACCACTATCGTCACAAGGCAATGTGTCCTCCCCTACCACAGTATCTGTTTTACATTAAAACCTGAAAAAGTAGAAAGAAACAGGAACTGTGTGCCACAGTAATATGAAGGCTCCTGCAGCCAACGTCTCAATGTTGCAACTTAAATTCAGTCTGGAAGGCTCCCAGACTGAAGTTTCAAGTCAAGTCAAGTCACTTTTTATTTGTATAGCCCAAATTCACAAATTACAATGTGCCTCAGAGGGCTTCAGTCTGTACAGCAATACAACATCCTCTGTCCTTAGACCCTCACATCGAATAAGGAAGGTCTGTGTACAGAACACAGACAGTATACAACAATTGTAACAGAATAACAAAAATATCATAGATTTATAATATATAAAAGAATGAGGTGAAGAGGACGCCAAGCAGCTTCCAGGTGCCACCAGTTTGTCTTTTCAGTTTGCAAATGGCCTCTTTTCTGCAACTGGTTATGTCATCCTCACATCAGATTCCTTTTAAAACCAGCAAAAACAAAAAATTCCATCCATTTCTTGTTTATGGTGGAAGTTGCCTGTTCATTATGATCACAGGCTATATTTTGTGGCCAGAGCCATTCAGTTTTGACCCATAAACACTTTACCAGTATTCAGTGGAACTCATCTACTTACATATGAGCTGTGTCTGCTCTGTACAGGCTACTGTAGGAGAAAACTATATATAACATATTCCACAGGCCTTGTTGTCAATAATAGATATTGCATAAGCTATAAAGCTCCCATATCCCATCATTAGCAAATCTCGAAATGTCTTTTGTGTTGTTTAAGCCAGCCCCGGCATCATGGAAAGCCAACCACCCTTTGCAGATGTTTACGCCAGTAGCCGTTCAAATAAAAGTTGTAGAGAACTGGGAAGCTTTAAATGTTTGTAGTCAATCTCTCACCCATTTTGCACTGGCTAGGCAGAGCTATTGTTCATGAAACAACATTATATCAGAAGGGAAACAAGGAAGTGCATTGCTTTTTTTCAGTCATTAGATAATGAAAGGTTTAGCTAAAGCCAATTTTTCTTGGCTGACAAGCTTGTTGACCATCCACACATGGGCCAACTTTCCCTGGTCAGTCAGGTCTTTAGGAAATGAACTGGACTTCTGGCTACTTACTGATTGTAGCTCACTGAATAAACACAGGGTAACTATGTGCAAAAAAAATAGTTCTTGACCATTAAAATGACATGGGTGATTCACTCCAAAGGAGAAAAATCCACCCACATGTCAGTCAAAATTCCAGTGAAGTTAGTGGGATCACCAAACACACAGCAAGTTAGCTCTCATCGTTCCATCTCAGCCCTGTCCCAAACTATTGAACTTAAAGGGATTACTCCAACGTTTTGGGCAAAATACTTTTTTGGACTTACCTAGGAGACAAGATGATGAATGTCATTTTAGGAGAAGTTAGATGGTTTTAACTATTACCGCTGAGCACATGTATCCTTCCATCTAGCACAGTGATCCGCACACCGCTGAAGGTATAGTTAGTAGATGGAAGGATACACGTGTTCAGTAGTTATAGTTCCTACCATCTAACTTCTAAAACGACTCGTTTTTTTTTTAAAAAAGTCTAAGATGTGTGTTTCAAATATACATACATACATTGTGTAAATAAGACAGCTTCAGAGTTGCTTATTTTTTCGCTTTGACAGAGCTAGGCTAATGACCCCTGTAGACTTCAAGTCTTTATGCTAAGCTAACACAAAACGCTAACTACAGGAACCGAAACACTGGCCATACAGAGGTGAAAATGGTATCAAACAGCTTGTCTCAGTCCGGGCAAGTTGGAAAAAGGGTATTTTGCCCAAACTGTTGGAGTACAGTTTGTGTTTTTATGGCTCTAACAAAAGCATAAAATGTCTGCCATATTTCCGAGCTGGTGCGGCATAATCCAAGTGTTTTGTTATCAAATTTGGATATTTTTGGGTTTGTGTCCAAAAGTCCAGTATGCACCTCATTATTTCCTACATTTTCCTGTGGTTGCCCTACAGTGCTCTGGCAGAAACCTGTTACTGTAGGGTGTGTGTTTGATGGTCACACCTCAAAGGTGTTTCCACTGATATAAGGATAAGTAAATAACCACTGATTTTAATTTTAGGGTGACCTATTCCTTTAAGTCTGAACATCATCTGATATTTCCACATGCATACACTGTTTATGTGGAGTTAAAAATGGTTGCCGGCTTATTCACGTTCTACCACTTGTATTGTGGTCTGTCTCGTTCATTCCCAGTATGGGTTTAACTGGGACAAAAGATTGGAAGCTGAGAGAAGCCCATCCTAACTTGAAACTGAGCCCTCTGGCTCAAATCCCAGCAGAGTTCCTGCATCGGTCTGGTGAGAATGGCGCCTTGTGGGAATCCAGGAATTTGAATTATGTAGACTGCCCAGTTCGACCCTGTGTTTATCTTACTGGACAGAGTATGTTTATTCATTTTTAATCTTGCCTCAACATTTGGCTTAGGGAGGTAGCTGCCCTGTGAAAAGTCTTTGGGTGGCAATTTGTAGCGAGTTTCTGATCAATTCTCCATGAAGGTGCCTTTTTTACATATTCTCTACCTGAAATGCAGCTCAGTTCCAGAAGAGAATCTTTAAGAAAAAGATTACTGTAATTTGATATCGACAAACATCAACATTTTTGGTGCAAGAATCAAAGGTTAAAAAATGATGAAATGAAAAATGAATGAAAATGAAAAAAATGTTATTCTTTTCATTTCCATGGTAGGTTCTCCACAAAGTCGTGGCTCTCCCAGACCTGCCAAGTGTGTCGTAAGAGCATGATGTTTGGTGTCAAGTGCAAACACTGCAAGTAAGCAACATACTGTGCTGTAACTCCCCCTCTTCTGTTTGGTTATTGTGTGGTTTCTTAAGGTCTCAGAAGTGTATTAATATCCATCTCTCTTTAGGTTAAAGTGCCACAACAAATGTACCAAAGAAGCCCCCTCATGTCGGATATCGTTTCTCACATGTAAGCAATATAGTTACCATGTTTATTGCAGTAGCTCAAGGTAGTGGTACTAGGTTTTATTTTGTTTTTGTTCTGTTTATTACCCAGAAGCTAAGCAAAGGTCACTATCATATTATGCAAGCTTAACCGTCTTGTAAAAGTTCTTTTTTAACTAAACAACAACTGAGCTCTATCGTGAAAAAGTTAGATCCTGTATAGAGTAGCCTACTATTTATATGCCATGTTGACTTTATCCACACCAACATCAAACAACCAGTTCCTGTAGCTCTCTGACCCCAGCATGCCATCAGTCTATTGCAGTGTTGATATTAACCATATCAATGGCTATGGTCATTGCTGCTTTAGTAAAAGGAGAGATGTTGGTGTTTTGTACTATGATCATCATGTTTTGAATGGCCCTAACACAATTTTATTCTATGAAACCCTTAATTGACCCTTTCCCAGACTCTGAATTGTAAAATGACACCTGAATAGGTGGGACTAGAAAGAGTGGTTCAGAGGCTCGTGCAAGGCAAGAAAAAGCTGATGCAATGCACCTTTTAAAAGGAAACAGAAAAAAATGAGATTCTAAATACTGGGTTCATACTTAATTTGTTCATGCTTAATTTTAACTGTTACGTTTTCTGTAAACTTTATTTTTCATTCTTTAAAGTAACCATTTAGATTAGATGATCAGGCTTTGAGAGTCTGGAAATTTTGGTTTTAATACCTTTAAAGTGCTTCAAAAGGGCTTGAATTTTACTCTCGGGAGGCTGTACAAACCCTGTAAATGTTGGATGTGGTTCATCAAATGGTCCAAGAAAAACCATGATGATGTCATGATGCATTACTACACTGTTTAACTTCATATTCAGGACCATTTGAAATTAATCTGTTGTTCTGACTTTAAGTGCCAAGGATCCGCAGGGCAGAATCGGTGCCATCAGATATCAATAATCAGATTGACCGCACAGCAGAGCTACCACTTCAGTTTGGCACGTTACCAAAGGCAATAACCAAAAAGGTAAAAATACTTCAGGATTTTCCATTGAGAGTTGTGATCTGCTTTATATCTTCTACATTTATTCTAATTTCAAACTGTGTATGTGTGATTGTGTCTCTGTGTGTTTTTTACCAGGAGCTCCCTCCAATGTCAAACCAGTTAGACTCCAGCAGTAACCCCTCCTCCGCCACCTCCTCCACACCCTCCTCCCCGGCCCCCTTCCAGCAGAGCAACCCTCCCAGTGTCAGCGCCACGCCTCCCCCCAACCCGTCACCCCAGGGCTCCCGAGACGGCCGCTTCCATTTCCCAGGTATGGACCCTGCCATGGCAGCAGCTCAGACAACTGAAGGCCCTGTGTGTAGGGTTTGACTAAAGTCTGTTCTTGTATTGAAACTTCCAACTGAGCAGCAGTGATGTCTGCTCTGTTACGGAGGTGTGTTTACTGTGCCGTGATGAAATGTTACAGCTCATGAATGCCGACTGGTGGACAAAAAGTGAACTGAGTGATAGAGAGCAAGTGTTGCTTTGTGTGGTCTGTGAAATATGAAATATTCAGTGGATACTGATTGAACAATGTAAAATAAGAAGTGCATACTTTGGCATTACATTTAACATGGAGTCAGAGTATGGGACCTCCATACATCTACATAATCAGTGTTTAAAATCAACGCTATGCCAGTGTTTATATCCGTCCATACCCATCACATTTATTTCAACACTTAAAATAGTTTTGCCCAGCTGCCCCACAGCCAATCAGCTCTTGTCAATGCAAATAATTGTCACCAAAAATGAATCAGAATCTGATTACAAAAGTATTGGACCAAAGCCACACTGCACAGCAGATTTCCCCGTTTTAAGAAGTGACACTGACATTTTTTGATGTGAATCATTCCACTCTAGGGGTCTCCAGACAGTCGTTTAACTTCACTTTATTCAGTAGAACTAATCCCAATCACAGAATGTACAATATAAGAAGGACTACTGTAATCCAAGCTCTCTCTTACAGCGAGTATGACCCCACCTGCAGTATAGACAGCTGTGAAATTCAATAAGAAAGAAACAACTTCCCATATGGGTCCCTGCGACTAAGTCTGTGGTCCATGGCTCAAATATGGGTCTACTTCGCAGTGTGAGACATACAGATATTTTACCATGAAAACCAATGTATTAGCGCATCATCCTGACGTAGTTGTGTGTTGTTTTTTTGTTTTTTTCTAAATAGATGTTCCCACTTCCCTGTACACTGCTGGTCTGCATTCTGGTGGTTACCATGATTCTGGGTAAGAGAACAGCACCACATTTTTTCTGTATGTGTATGATTCCATATGACGTAACTGACGATTTATTATTCAGATACGTTTTAGAACTGTATTCTTGTCAGGGTGGAAAAGCCTCTGAAGCAGCATTCAGACCATCGTGGAACATTAAAACTCAATGCTGAAACCCAGGAGAATATTACTCCTGTTACTGCTGCTCCTGCTGAAAATAAATAAATAAATAAAGAAGACGACACTGAACCAGATTATATTTTTATATCTGATTATATTTTTTATCACCTATCGCCCATCAGTAACGGTCTGATCTATCAGCAGTGTAACCCTAGTTTAGGGTTTAGCAAATGTTTTTTATTACAGAAAGAAAAAAAAACTTACTTGGTGTTGGTATTGGCACTGAATTATTTATCAACTGTTTTTATTAACAAAAATTCACTACTGGCTAATCAGGTATTTCCTCAAAGGGCATACAATTGAGTTTTAACTTTGAGAAATATTATCGCGACACCCTAAAGCAGCCTGGCGTATTCATCAAATGTACACTGCCTAGCCAGAAAACTGAGTTTGTCCCACCTTTTTATTTATCTATGATTTCAAATTGATGCAGAGCTCTATTGTGACTTGGAAAATGTAGAGAAGGCAACTGTGATGCTGCTCTAGGTTTTCCAGGTATCAGGAAACTGGTTTGGAAATGATGCAACTAGCAGAACACGAATCTAAATTGAACTTAAAAGTCACTACAAACTTTTTGTTATCAGTAGAGAAGCTGCAGGTTACCAGACACAGCATCACAGTTGGGTTCTTTGCTTGTGATTTTTACAGGAAATAGTGAACGGTTCAAAGGTTGTTTATGTGAATGCTGAAACTCTATTCAGGGCGGGCCATAATAATGTCAAGCTTGATTAATAGATCAGACCCTGTTCTCATTCAACCCAACCATGAAGATCATGCTACCTTGGGATGATTTAGTCTACTTGTCACTGAGTTGTACTGAAATGCAAAACTGGTTTACATTTTTTATTTCCATTACATCACTACTTATAACCTTACATGAGTTATTGCATGAGTTTGACGACATTTTGGTCTTTAGACAGTACTGTTAGATGTTGAAGATGCCCTAGGGCTCGTTAGCCTCATGTGAAAATAACCCAACTGAATGAAAAGTCTTGTTTTTTTTTTTCTTTCTTAGTGTTGCACAGTCGACCATTACCGAGACTCAGCTCACAGGACAAAGAGGAGTGGTGAGTAGTAGCAGTCAAACTCCCCAGTGACAAAAATGGGGAAGTGAGAAGTGTAATATTTACATGATTTATCATGTGAAAGTCAAGTTCTTGACATTTCCCTGGAGTGCTTGAAAGACTTCATGTCTTTATGTGAAGTGATAACTGTTAAAGTAGATCTTTGTGGGGTATTGTTCATAAGAAGCTGAAAATAAAAGTTTCATAAAACTCCCTGTTATATTACCACATAAAGTGTTCCTCCCTTTGAAGTTCATAGAATCCAACTTAGGTCAATATTAAAATACAAAAGTGAGTTTTGAATGCTTTCATTTCATCAGACCTTTGAATGGGTTCCAGTTGAGTCGTCTTCTTGTGTAGTTTTTTTGTCACGCTGTTGTATGACTGTCAGTGGCAAGATGCTCAAGTGTAAATTTTTATGTAACTTTGAATTTCAAGGAACAGGTTACGAGACTCTTGTAATCTTGTTTCTTTCATCTAAGGAATATTTCCAAAATTTAATCATTTTTCCTTTACATGCTTTTGTTTTCTACTGTCTTACATTCTGTATTCCTGCCTCAGTCAAGTTTGTCCCTTTCTTGTCTCGAGCAGCTTGGATTCTTACCGGAGCAAAATGAGATATCACAATGTGATCACCCCAGTTTTAGCCTTTAAGATTGTCTGGATTACTTATAACAAAGAACTCCCATTTCTTTAACTCAAAACAGTGTATTTTTAAAAGTCACCTCAGTAGGCTTGAAAAATATTTCAACCAATTAAATCTTAACTTTTTTCAACAATCCCGCTCATGCATTCATCTCTTCAAATAAAACTGTGTTTATCTCCCTAACTGACATCCTTTCTTCCTCCTGTTGATCATAGGAAGAAGAAGCTGAGGAAGACTACCCAGCAGAGGATGAGGATGCAGTTGACCAGTGCGGCAGAGAGAAGAGCTACTCCAACGGCGAATGTGATGAGGATGAACTGGAAGAGCTGCCCGCATCAGGGTGCCGTCGTGGGGTTGTGGGCCGCTGGAGGGGCCCCATCTCCCGTAAGGCCAGCCAGACCAGTGTGTACCTGCAGGAGTGGGACATCCCATACGAACAGCTGGAACTGGGCGAGCTCATTGGCAAGGTGAGGATAAAGATATGAGAATCTAATCTCTGTGGATGGGGCATCCAAGATTTTAATTAGTTGATATTTAATGGTACACTATGTTAATTTATGATGCTTTAGAATTATCGAGCTGCTGTGGACAGATTCAAGAGGTCAGGAGTTATAATCTCAATAGTTAGGTTAAGGCTAAGGTTAGAAATGTTTAAAGGAGTTATACAACTATAACAGGCAGCAGCCATAGGAAAAAGTCAGTAAATAAAAAAGCTTTTGAGAAAATTGTTTTTCAAGAAAGCCATGATGGTGCACAGTGATGGTGATGCAGATCAATGTCAAGTGCAAGGATAGCTGAATATGTGAACAAATTAATATAATTTTCTCCAGGGCCGCTGGGGAAAGGTGCACAAGGGCCGCTGGCATGGCGAGGTGGCCATCCGGCTACTGGAAATCGATGGTAATAACCAGGACCACCTGAAGCTGTTCAAGAAGGAAGTAATGAACTACAGGCAGACCAGGCACGAAAATGTTGTCCTTTTCATGGGTGCCTGCATGGCTCCACCCCACCTTGCAATCATCACCAGGTCAGTCGGTTGGTGAGCAGTTGGCAATATATAAATGTCATAAAACAGGTAAGGCAAAGAATGAAGAAAAAATAAAAAATGAAAATATGTATGCAGTATACATAGAAATTTGAGAGAATAAGCAATTATGAGTAAAACCAATATGTATATTTGCAGCTTGTATACATGAAAAATAAGTCTATAAGCAAATTGTGAGTCCATTCACACTGGTAGGTCTGCATGTGAACATTAATATTTTTTTATATTTTGGTACCATATTTTTTTTTTCAGTGCTGTTACTGTGCTATTACTGCATGCCGTATCTTATTTGGTAACAATACGTCATCCATTTTTTTCTCCCTAGTTTCTGTAAAGGTCGGACTTTATTCTCTGTTGTAAGAGATTCCAAACAGACACTAGACATCAACAGAACCAGACAAGTTGCTCAGGAGATTGTAAAGGTGAGAAAAAATCAAAAATGTATAATATATAATGATGTAAAATATTGAAATAACATACATATACATCATAAATCAATAAAATAAATTACCTTTTAAATATATACATGTATGTATTGCTTTGATTTGATATCATTTCATCATATGATGCCACTGAAAGATGGTAATCCATAATATTGACTTATTGTCCAGTTCAAGCTACTACTCTTCTACTTCTTCTACTGCTTCTACTCTTCTATTTCTACTCTTGATCTATGATTTCTCAAAGTTAAGAAACCTCCATCTCTGTTACAGGGAATGGGCTATTTGCATGCCAAAGGCATTGTTCATAAGGACCTGAAGTCTAAGAATGTGTTCTACGACTTAAACAAAGCGGTTATCACAGATTTCGGTCTGTTTGGGATGTCTGGGGTGGTACAAGAAGGAAGGTAAGGATAAAATATCTCACTCTCCCAGCTTCTAGAAAACTGTATGAAAATAGTGAATGTACCTGATAAGCAGTAGCTGTTGTCTTGTTGTTGTCAGAAGAGAGAATGTGTTGCGGATACCTCAGGGGTGGATCTACTACCTGGCTCCGGAGATTGTTCGCAGGATGGGCCCAGAGGTTGATGAAGACCAGCTTCCTTTCTCCAAAGCTGCTGATGTTTATGCATTTGGGTGCGTATCATTATTTCCCATATGTTGATAATATTTAGGTGGCCTGGCCAGGTAAATGAACAGTCATCCAAGTGATGCTCTGAGGCACTAAACTACTACTAACTACTTGATGTGGACAAGGTAATGTAGAAGATTCTAATTTACCATTGAGGTTGCATTATCACCACAATTTTTGTAACATGTCATAATTTACTTTTAGCACAATCTGGTATGAACTGCAGGCCAGGCATTGGCCCATCACTAATCAGCCAGTAGAAGCTAAAATCTGGCTCGTGGGCAGCGGTGAGGGCATCAAGAAAGTGCTGGCAGATGTCAACCTGGGCAAGGAGGTGACGGTACGTTTGTAACCACAGTGCTTGTTGGCTTGCACACAGGTTGGGTGGGTGGAGTACATCACTCTCTACAGCTTTTTGGTGACATGAAAAAGCCCAGAAAAACTGATTCTTTGGCTCCGCCCATTAACTGAACCACTGAGATTACTTAGCTCTGCTTCTGAGAAATGTTTGCAGAAATAGAATTCCAATCTAATATGTTAATTCAAGTTTCAAATGGATTTTACTCACCTGAAAAATATCAGTCATTTTATTAAGGTAGAAAGTTAAAATGTGCTCCTCCTTACATCCCACCCAGGAGATCCTTTCTGCTTGCTGGTCCTTTGAGGTGGATGGCAGGCCGTCTTTCATCCAGCTCGCCGAAATGCTGGAGAAGCTCCCCAAGCTGAACCGTAGACTCTCGCACCCTGGACACTTCTGGAAGACAAATGAGTACGTATCATAGAAAAGGAAGCGCTTTTCGTGATCCAGGCCACGCCGAATTCAACATGTGGACTCTAATTCCCAGCCCAAATCATTGTTCAAACTACCCTTTGAAAACGGAGTCTAGATCATTGTGTTTAGCGGATAAACACACTGAAGAATCTGGAGGTTTTATAGAGTTAAAGTGTTTGTCTTTTATTAGGGCTGACAGGAACCAATACACCCCTATCAATAAAGTTGGAAATGTTATAAACAGGATTTTGTAAAGAAATGTAGTATAGTGTAAAGCTGGTAATAGTGGTCTGTCCTGCTGAGAATGAACTAATATAACTGACTTCTAATGTGATTGCTAATTTGAAGAGGAATGCTGCAAGGATTTAGTAAGACTCACATTTTGCCATACCCAAGATGTGACGCTTTAGTTTTTTTCCCTCACCTCTCTTTTTCTGTTTTTCCCCACTTTATTTTATTTTATTTTATTTTATGAGAGCTTCCCACACTCTGTCTTAATCATCTCTTTTCTGTTTCCGGGTGATACCTCCTCTTTGTCTCTCCTCATCTGATGATTTCCTTCCTCTGGATGCTGACTGGTCCACTCCCTCCGCCTATTCCTGTTGTGTCTGATCTCCGTGGTCTCCCTTGGATCCTGCAACTTCACCTCCTCCCTTTGCCTCTGCTTGCCAACCATTTTTTCGAATCTTTGCTATGCATGCTGTCAACATATTTCATTTCTATCCACTCGTGTCTTCTCCATGCGTTCCCTCCTCTCCATATGAAGGCAATGGGATCATCACTGCCTGAGAGATCACTGCTGTCAGGGCCTTCACACTCACTGTCCCTACATGTACAAATACAACAGTTGACAGTTTTGTTTTTTCAAAAGGTGCTATATGTAGCATTTTAACACCAATAAATCAATACCACATTATTTTTCTCATCGTCATCCCTGTCACACTGGTATTTAAAGGAATACTCCCAATGTTTTGGGTAAAATACCCTTATTTCGCTGACAAAAAGCTAGCACTACAGCGCACATTAGATACTGGCTGTCCTGTGAGTGGCTTTGCCTGGTAAAATCTCATCTAAAATCATTCCATTTTGCTGCTGAGCCATAAAAAAAACCTGGTTAGCCAGCTACTGTGTCCATTTCTCTGTCCAACCTGTTCTCTTTGTTCAAGGAAACAATAGTCGTGTTTTTTTAAATTACACTTACCATGTTCAGGTTATGAATAATGTGCACATTCTTTTTCATATACAAACAAATGTCCAAATATAAATATTTTGAAAGAATTAAGAAAAACCTATATTTCTCCCCTAGTCAACAAACAAATCAGAGACAAATGACTTCTGAGTTTCAGTACCGTATTGGTATATCAGCATGACAAAGAGGAATTTGTTCCAGCGCGTGTTTGATAAACAGACAAACAGTTCAACATTAAATGGCATAACACATTCCCAAATACAGTGTGGTCTTAAAGAAAAAAAAATGCTACATATAGCTACTTTAGTCATCCTTTTACACTTCTACAACTTGAATTTTTGACCTATAATCTCAACCTAAAGTGTCCTTAGAACTGAGTTAATTCTATATATTGTTAGTGCTAGGGTTTGGCAGATATGGGGCTAGTAGTTCATATTATGTACCTATAATCAATATTTTTAAATTTGACAATTTTCGTGCTAAAAAAATCCCAAAATTTTCTTCTTGTCATGGTGGGAAAGCCGTTGAAAGCCATGAGATCATCATGGAACACTAAAACATTTTCATGCATACTTGTGGAGAATCTTACCAAAATGTCTGATTAGAAGCAGTTCATATGAACGACTTCCCACAGAGAACTAGTATTATGGTAATCCATTCTACAACAAATTTGGAATAAATTAACCTGCATCATATCCATCAGATTAGAGGTGGGTGACACTAACTTAACCATAGCCCGAAGTTAAAGGGCAATATTGGCCCTATATGTCAGCAAACCTATATTGGTCTAATTCAGTGATTCTCAAACTAGGGATAGTCATTTTAAAATTGGAGGCCTCCTTTGATAAGTAACCTGAAAATGGAGCTGTTCTCCAGTTGGACTGATCACCACTCTGCATATCCAGCCTGTGACGGGAGTCATGAGTAGGCATCATTTCGTTTCAAGGGGTCACAAGTGAAAAAGTATAAGAACCACTGGTCTTGCTCGAGTCAGTTGGGTGAGAGAATAACATAAATTCTAAAAATAGCTCCTATAGAAGCAACTGCATCGTTAATCATTTGCTCCATTTTTAAGTTTGCATGTCAGGGTTTGCATGCCTGTATTTATCTGTGCACCATTTGCTCCCCCCAGCTTGCTAACCACCACCTCTTTGTCTCTTTCTCTCTGTGCTGTCTGTTATTGTGACTCTCTCTCTTTTACACCATAGGCTGTAAACTGTAGAGTGAAAACACTTAAAAGCCAAGGCCATGCCTCTTAAGCCTTAACATGAGCTGCAATAATACTTGAAATGCTGTAGGGTCAAATTGCCCACTAAAACTAGGTTTGTGGAGAACTTGATCCCATGTGGCCGACTCACATGTCAGAGGCAACTGTGTCATGACAGTGTGTGGAGCGGCATGGACAAGCTGTCATCACTGGAGCAAAGAGAGTACTAAATATTCTGTGGATACATACCAGCTGGATCTTAAATGACAGTTGGTTTATCAATTTGTTAACTGTCTTACTTTACATAATAGCCCAGGAAGCTGAGCTGGAGAGATAATCTTAGAATGCACAAGTTGTGGCACCTCACAGTATGTATCACAGTATGAAAAATGTGACATGCCACAGCTAACTGCTTTTCTCTGTGCACTCTTTATTCTTCTTTTTTTGTTGTGCAGGATGTGGCTACACAATGTGTGAGTGCGTGTGTTTCCTCAAACAGGAACACAGTGCATGCTCAGTTTGAATGTAGTGGGCTTCACAAGCACAGTTGAACCCAGTGAAATGTTGCAGTGACTTAATGTGAGCATCAGTAATAATACAATTAATTCAGTCTTGTGGATGCATATATGTATATACAGTGCAGTAGGTTTTATTTAATGTACAGGATGCCTGTGGAGTTTGTTTGTACAAAGATTTTATACTATATGTATTTTAATTAGGTACTTTAACCATTTTTATGTATAGATGTTTATATACATTTTGCAGTCTGTAAAATTGTACAGTGTACATTGCTATGGGTGGATTG
>OMLF01057346.1:11858-30764 GCA_900302615.1 Holocentrus rufus | reverse complement strand
ATCAGAACCATGCACATTGTTATTGGCTGTGTGTGTATTCTGTCATTTCATCTTATCGGGACAATTTCAGTTTATTGCACTTCACTTCTGGCAGTGTATGAAGTTTTTGGACCACGTACTGCACAATGAACTCTCTCTCTCTCTCTCTCTCTCTCTCTCTCTGAAATCGCACATTATTTATTTGTTCATTCAGTCAGTCAATTGTTTATCTCTGCCACTAACATTAGTTATTTTAGAGATGCACAGATTATAAATCGAACCCGCTGCATAAGTATTGAGAAATGAGATGCTGAAAAAAAATCTTCAATGCCACATCCATCCATCCATCCATCCGTCCATCCATTTTCTATCCAATTCTCTGAGTCAAAGAAGACCTAAATCCATTTTTCCCTCAAGACCTTCCTCCACCTTCTCCTGAGGTCTCCACAAGCTCTCCAAGACCAGCTGGCAGATGTTATCACTCCAATATGTTGGTATGCCAGATTTTTTTCTCAGTTGGTTATGCCTAATGTATCTCTAAAAGAAGATGCCTGGGGTGGCATCTTTATCATGTACCAAAACTTCAACTAGCTCCTCTCAGTGTGGAGGAGTTGTGGCTTGTTATCCTACTTTGATGAATTGATTTCCCTATCACTGAGACTGTCATCAACCACCCTGAGAAAAAACCTTGGTCACTTATACATATGTGAGGGTTGATACAAGGAGCTTCATAGCTCAGCTTTCTTTCCACCACCACAGCCCAATACAGTACTCATACAACATCTAATCTTTGCCCAATCTCACAATCCCCTGTAAACTCTTTCCTGAACAGAGCCTTGAAATACATGTACTTGTGACAGTTGAATGGGACAAGCCAACTTTTATCATGAGGAAACCATGGTCTTAGACTTTGAGATGTGGAACCTGATCTGCTGCTGTTAAAAGATGATTCTATTACCAGACTGGACACCATCCAAACCAGAGCTACACCTTTGTAACCTGTCTGTGATTATCACATACAGGAGGTGAGACAAGCTGCATCCTTGGATTCTGATGCTGCCATGATAAAAGTCACTGTGTGTAGCAGTGGCCCAGTGTTTGGCAACGAGGAGTTTAATTTGGTAAGACCTACGTTTTTCTATGAAGCATGAGCTGTGACTGGAACATAACTCCAGTTCTCTTTTGAAGATGGCGATGCCACTCCCTTCTGCCAGTTGAAAGGCACTGTTGCAGAAATTCACACAAACTTGAAAACCTCTACCAAGGTGATGGGCTCAGATCCTGATGAGCAGGATGTGTACTTTGGGAATAAGAGTTTCTAAAAGTGCCCCTTCAACCTTTTGATATTGTCCCTATTTAGGATCAGGTATTTCTGCCCCCTGATGAATACAGCCTTTGCCAATGTCCCTCCCATGTCATATGATCCTGTTCACACACATGTCCAGAGCCTCAAGTCTGATGAAACAAAAATTGATAATAAACCTTTCTTGCTTTGTTGCCACTGCAATGAGCGGACCCTCTTGTCAACTATGACAAAGTTCAAGCATTGAGGAATCGCCCTAGATTGATTAATATCTTCACATGTGACTGGTGCTTCACAACACCCCTGGAGAAAACCTTGAGAAGGAACCAGCACATTTAAGAATTTGGTTCCGGTGTTTGTGGAGGTGAGCCCAACCAGTTGATTTCTAAGAACCTGTGATATTCCAGGCCCTATTTTCATGGGTGCACAAAGCCCGTTGCATGCAGCGCTAAGACGAATTGCTAAAACAAATCGCTAAAACGAATTGGCATAAATTAAGTCATAGTGATAAGAGCCCCGAGGACTATGTCTAATCTCAGCGCAATGAATTCCTTGAAGCTGATAACTCATCTCCAAACTCTTCTCCACTACACCCAGCGAGTGGGAAGGCTGAGCTCAAATGAATGAAAATAGCAAGTTCGTTTGGATACGCCCTCATTGGACAAGCACTTACTGTTGGACATTGCGATTGCACAATTAAAATAGGGCCCTCCATGTTATGAATGCCAGCTATGAAGGTCTGCTCCACCCTTTTGCCTTCACCCAACAAGTTCTGTATCTAACCCTTACACCTTGCCTTGTGGACTTTTCTCATACAGTTATCAGCCTCAGTAGTAACACATAAATAACTAATTAACAACACTGAAATAGCTAATGTGTCTCACAACAGTGGAGAACTGGAGAAGGTGGGACAATAAATTTCATGAGATAAAAGTGGCTGTTTTTTTATGGAAAACAAAATCTGTTGCTTCTTTCTGAGGAGGTCTTTGTGTCATGTTTATTGTATGCTGTTAACAAACTTCTCACTTGTTTGCCCTCCTCCTGTTAAGCACAAAGTCCATTATTTTCAACTATTATTTCTGATTACCTCATACCTCCTACATAACACAGATTCACCAAGTGATATTCAGTGCTATGACTCAGTGAGAAACTCTAAATGGATGAAGTGGAATATTAATGTCTTCCACTGTAGAGGAGCCAGATGGACCATAATTTATTTTTTTTTCCTTTAATGGCAGAGCATGTCCATAATGTAATGAAAAAATTGTCTCTTCATGCTAGCATAGATTAAAGACTTGCTTCTTTGGTTTTCTAGCTTTGGGTAAGGGTTGCTCATGTTCATGAATATTGATTGGGCTAAGATCAGAGGAATGGCATGTGTGAATTCTGTTTTAAGGTGGATTTTCCCCTTTAGATCACAAAGTCTTGGGTTCCCTTTCATGGCTAGAAATATTCCATACAGATGCAGATTACCATAATTAATACATAGCTGTGAGTCAGCTGAGACTCTTAGCCAATGAAGTATGGTTCTCAGATATCTTCGACAGATGAGGAGCTCTCAGTAGAGATAATTCATTGAACCATTATAGTACTATATAATTATGATAAAATGGGAATGGAATATCTCACTAATTAGTTTAATGATCATGCTGCAAAACTGCCACAAACAATATAATAACAACCCTACCAGAAATTACATTAAGCTCAAAACCTGAGATGAAAAGCTGTCCCAATAGTAGCAAAATGTTGCTAATTCAACCATCAGTGCTGACATGTCCCATTACTACCAGTGTACCTGTAAGCAAGAGAATCTAACTCCCAAAACTACATGATACCTGAGCGACATAGAGCCAAAATTTATTTTTGGCCTGTGGTATATGAGCTGACTTGTGTCTACATAAATTCCAGGCATTCCTCATATCTTTTTGGTCGATGAAGGGTGGAATATTAATGCAATATAATATAGTGCAGCCAAAGGGACCTGACACACTGAATAACTAAGAGAGAAATAACTAACAGAAATATCTGGAAGTCACGGAAGATTTAAAGATTTTTAATGTTCAACATTTTGAAAAGGTGGAAAGTTATACTTGGTATAAACTTTTAGAAATAAGTTTTAAGCCGTTTATAAAAGAATGAGAGAAAATAAGCAAAAAGAAAACAAGAAGAAAGAAAACAACAGCTGTTTATTATTATGCCACATTGAGAAAAAGGCCATATTAAATAGTTTCTGTGGAGGGGTCAGTGACATTTGTAAACACTGGAGATGTGTTTTATGAGGGGTAAAGTTCCAAGAAGCTCATTTTCAACAAGCCAGACTCTCCAAGAAAACATGAAAAAACATAAAACTTAGATGGTCAAATAAATTATGGATTTTATTTTGAAAATGGCAAAATATGACCTCCTGGCATTAGGTTATCAATCAAATTAATCTAGCTTGTTATTCTCAGCCAGGCTTGTTTAATGTTTGTAGATGCCCTTGCTTGAAATGTTGCTATTTGCATTTTAGTCTCAACGTATTGGGCTTCGTGGCCTGAGGATCCTCGGCGTGGTTTTAATAGTGGTTTTAATCACATTACAGCAGTGTTTAACCAGGAAATGCTTAAACAAATTATTTACTTTCTTTCACTTTGTTGGGAATTACTCATCTATATGTGCTGCTTTGTGTTTCATCACCATTGGATGCAAATGTTTAAACTGTGGATTCCTTTCCCTAAGCATAACTGTCCACTTTTCTCCACATTACATAAGAGTGAAACAGAGTTATGTCTATATCCACAGAAAAGTGTCAGAGTTCCTTTGGCTCCTCTACAGAGGAAGATATTAATAAGCCATACTTCATTGGTTAAAAGTCTCAGCAGACTCATATAACTTGATTCATTCTCTGTGTGCAATTTACTGACAGCCACAGCCAAGCACCATAGTCTTCAATCTAACATAATCTACCTTTTTCAGAAACTGACAAAAACGTATTGATTTCAATAATGGCATTGCCCATTTCCCCCTATTTTGACAATTTACAGTGTGTGGTCATAAAACATTCTCAACACATGGGGGAACAAAATGTTGGAAACATGGAAATAAGGCCTTGCACCTTTCTCTTTGAAAAAGCCATCATTCAATTGACATTGACTCACAGCTGTGACGTGTGCAAATTCAGGCAAAGGAAGGGCCATACAGATGGACATCATTACTTAAAATCCTGTAACACTGAAGAGTCACTGGCAAGTTGGCTGAGTTTGAAATGCTGCCTATGTACACTGGCAGCATTACGGCTTACTGGCCCTAATCATAGCTGTATCAATTACATGCTTACAATTTACAGCATAGTAATTTTACAGATGCACATAAAGCCAGGAACCACAATAAAAGGCAAAGTGCTGGTTCTGTATATAGTTGCTATGTTTGAATATTGTGACAGAGGCTGCCAAATCAGCGCTTTTGTGCAGTTTATGGAGACCTGCAAAGTAATGAATCTTGCAGGTAAATGAGGGAATAAAATAGGCTTGTTGAATGATGCTATTTTGTGAAACAAAGCAAGGAAATTCTTCACACTCAGCACAGTTTTATGCTCAATTACATCTTCCAGTGTACTTCTCTGATAACTTAAAATATTACACCCAATGCCCACAATTAGTCATATGACTTAATAGTTCTAAAAGCTGGTGCAATGAATACCTTAGTGAGGTAGTGTATCACAGTTTCAAGTTCTGAGACTGAACCAACAACTTGACTAGGAGTTCTTGACTAAACTAACTTGTTTCTTCACATTCGATTGTCAGTTAAAGTGGTATGCATTTTAGATTTATGCTGTACTTGCTCAATTACAAACTGTTTTTAAAGACTATCCAGTAGCCGTTTTTCACAGCAGCCATTTTGACATGAAATATTAGGGTAAACACAGGTGTTACTAATGACATGATTGAAGGTTCTGTTCCGTTTAGGTCTAACAGAGCCAGGGTCGTGCTACTGTTCATGCTGGCTCACTGGAAAGACTCTGCTACACATAAATGGAACAGAGCCTTCCTTAATGTCATTAGCAACAACTGTGTTTACCTGCCAGTCATGCTGAGAAAAAGGCCAATTGCAGTCATAAATGTAGAAAGTATACTATGTTAAATATAACTACCACCTTATTTTGCTCTCACAGCCCTCTCTACCTGTGTCAGGGTGTATTTATGAAATGAGACAGTTTGAGTGTCCATTTTCCCAAGATGACATATTAGTGAAGAGAAGTGATTTCTACATATTGAGATGCAGTGCTAGTTCCTTTTGGCACCTTTACAGTGTGAGCCATTAATCGCCCATTGTCCACTGGCTAAGAGGCTCAGCAGAGCACTATCACTGTATTAATTAGGATGTACAGTGTCTGCTTGGAATTTAAAGTGAGTCAATTAGCTCTCATATTCACTGCAGTCCAGCGCCTCAAGTCCAAATGACCTTTCTGAATCACAAGCCTGGACACATTTGATTTCAGAGTCTCTCTGGCTCTATTCTTTCCTCTCGCTCTTTGACTGCCTTTCTATCGTTCCCATTCGTTCCCAGTCTTTCCTTGGGTATGTTCATATTAGAGGTTTGCAACCTGACCTGTGCCTGACAGGTCTTGATCTTGTCAGAAGATTGGAACTGGATTTAGCCTCATTTTCTAATAAAGACATTGGGCTTGGGTCAGGCTCATTGCATTTTGGGCTTGTTAAATTTAAAGTTATTATATTTAATTTTTGACATCATACATGTGTTTGCACACAGCGGGGGCTGCAGGCTGTTCTTATCTATGCTATTTTTCCAGGATTTCATTTTGTGTATGCAGGTGCGTGATCTTGTGTTTGGATTGGGTTCAGACAAAAATGAACAACTGTCAGGTTAGGGTCAAGCTCAGCTAGAGACTTTTTGACACAGGAATGTATTTTCACACCTGTGCAGGGCTCGAGTTCATAGCATGTTTGGAACAGTTTCAAATTTACTCTTTTGGTCTGGTTCATTTGAGTAGGTGAAGATTACTCGGTTGACAACAGTATAAACTGAACGTCCTCTTCCTGTGGTTTGTTAGAAATGAGAATATAAACTTAGCAATTATGGGAAAGGACCCAAAACACAATGTCATCTCTACATTAGCTTATTCAGCTATTTCCTCATGTGTTCTTTAATGATATAACCACCAAAGAGACATCAAGTCTTTATGCTAAGCTAACACAAAATGCTACCGATAAGAACTGAACCACTGGACGTACAGAGGCGAAAATGGTATTGAACATCTTGTCTCAGTCTGGGTAAGTCAGGAAAAGAGTATTTTGCCCAAAATGTTGGAGTATTCCTTTAAATTACAGCAAAGAGCGTAGACAAGTCCATCATGCTTAGGTAAGGTTGGATGATTCCCCTTCACCACCAAAATCTCTAACTTTGTATGATGATAGATTACAAAACTGTCCCATTAACAAGTTACTCTTCAGTCCATGTGGCTTTTGTTTACAAGCCAGAGTTTGCTTGTAATTAGGTAGAGTGAATGTAAATGAACCAAATGAAAAACTGAAACAAAGAATTTCTTTCCCGCTATGCTTCAGACCAAAGAACACCAAATGTAGGTGTGATTTTATACTTGATGATGTCGCGTCCCTGTTTTGCTGTCTTCACCACCCTTTGTTGCCTGATTTTCTTTTCTTCCTCCTCTCACTCTTCCTCCAGACAAAACCTCCCCTCCCCTCTCATCTCCTCTCCTCCCTTGGTAATAGCACATTAGTTTGTAGGACATCAGTCAGTAAAAATGAAAGCATATGGCGCGTAATATTTACTTGTAATGAGCCTGAGTGCCGCCATGCGTGGAAACCAAATTATGAGTGCCTCGTTTTGTGGCAGCCCAATAAATATTTTACCCTGTAAAAGTATGGATGACGTGAGGGGATGAGAGAGCCACCTGTTCTTGTCTGCTAAATGATTTAGCAGATGTCTTGTCTTCTTTCTTTCTTTTTTTCTTTTGTTCCTTTCGGTCGTCCCTCCATTCATTTCCCTATTTCCCCTAGGCTCATTTGAGAGGGAGAGAGGGTTAAAGAGAAGAAAGACTACGATAAAAATAGGAGATGTAAGGGAAGAGAAGGAAAGAGGAAGGGAGGATGTACTGGAGTAAGAAAGGACCATGCTAAATTTAGAAAAAGCAAGAGTGAGCATGAATGAGAGATGTACAAACCTCTGCGCGTACTCTTCACACTGCTGAACTATGCAAGCTTCACAGCAGTGCCAAAATGTACTTGCCCGTTCACTGAAGTGCTAAAATCCTGTAATGACAAACACCATACATCATTGATGGTAACACTGCTTCAGTATCACCCCTCTCCATCTCACTTTCTCAGCTATGCACACATGCCCCCTTTGACTGAGATTTAAATTAATATGAACTCAATAACATTCACATTCAAACATCATACTGCCTAGATTGGGGCCTATTATCACACAGGATTTTATTGTACCAGATAGATAGTGAGTGCATTATCATGATTAGCATCAGTATACTGTAATAAACCCAAAATGTAAAATAAATAAATAAAAATAATAAATAACTAAATAAAATGAATACTTAATAGGACAACCATGTGGTTAATGACATGTTGAATTTTCTGATGTTTGTCTAATGACTACATTGTAAGAAATGCTTATCTCTAATGGGCTTCTAATCTGCTTGTCATGCATCCTTATGTACAGTATTTTAAATGAAGTGTTAGGGTCTTTACCAAACAGCAACCTCCAGGGCTGAAAAGTGAAGCCAATGTGGAAGTGCCAAAAACTGCACTTCCTTCAATGGCCACTTCAGGCTGGCTACAAAAGGGTTTCATAGACCAAGCTAGATCAAGCTTCATAGACCCCCATGCTAAAATGCCCAACTTTACAGCAGAAATAAACATCTTAAAAGCATGGTTAAAAAATGTTTTTGGTTTCTAATATTTCCCATCATGACAACTGTAGGGAGTAGAGGCATTTATATAAGCCACCCATTTAATTTATATTCAGGCTTAAAGATATATAATTAGGGGTGTGTCCACTTTGAGAGGTTGTTCAGGTGTCTCCCAGACTGGCTGGCTCAATGTGACACTAATCTGAGCTATGGACATCAACTTTGGACAAGTCCGTCTTCCTGACATTTCTGGTGACTAGTGACTGCATCTAATATGGTTTATTGTGCATTAGACTGTAGACCGTCTGAGAAGTCTGTGCTCTGTTTTCTTTTGGTATGTAAAGTTATAGTAATACTTTACATTACATGCTCGTACAAACAGGTATGCATTTGGCTTGAGCATTGCTAATTAGCAAACTAACCCGCAAAGATGCTATGCTAACGATGCTAACAGCATTAGCCACAATTTAGCAAGTGCTTTGATTTAGGCTGGCACCTAAATCAAAGCACGTAACTGTAAATGGAGGAATCTCTGTCTGTATGTCTGTTTGTCTGTCCTTTGTTTTTCGCGACAACCATTCATGTGATCCACTTCACATTTGGCGGGTCTATTGCTGAGGCCCAAAAGAAGAGCAAAGTGTTGAGTGGGAAGTTTTTTGGATGAGCCGTCCTTGAGAAAGCTGGAAAAATGTTCTAATTGTTAGTTATTTTCGTGATTGGTGAAACAAAAAAGCAGCAGTAACTCCAGCAGCAACAAACAAGACTGATCAGAACACATTGCAGTCTCCACAGAGCAAAAGTACCTAGCTGCAGCCTTGGAGCCACAGTGAGAGGCACCCGATATCACAGCGAGACGGCCCTTCTTTCCACATTAAAACACTGCATTGCTATATTAGTCAGGAAAGGAGGTTGAAGTTAGGGTAATGGGCATAGCCATAAACTTTCACCATGTCCACCACAGAAAAAAAGGCCCTCTCTCTGCGGGTGCCTCTTGCTGCGGCTCCAAGCCTGCAGCCAGACCCTTTGCCCAGAAAGCTGCAAACAGCAATACCACAGGTCAAGCAATCAGCCCCTTCCAGCAAACACATTTTGAAGGCACAGCACTAGTACTTATAATTGAGAATGTTCCTAAATTCATACACACCTGCCTATACACAGCAACCTTGTGGTAGAAAAAGAAAAGTAGAAAGTAGAAAAGTGGAACTTCTAATGAAATATCATCCACCAGATGGTAGACTGATACACTGGAACAAATTATAAACTGGGATGAAAAAATATGCTTTTTCTTTTCATTTATTTTTCTACAGAGTTGTTTAGAGGCTACTAATAGTTTTCACAGGGTGTTATCCAATTTATAAACATAAACCATTTAAGCTTAATTGAAAAAATAATGTCAATTAGACAGAGAGTGGAAAGTAAGGTTGGAGGCAATTTTGGCCAGCGATTAAATCATAGAAGAGGCAACACCGAGGCACTGATTGTGATTTGTTCACTATGACAAATTTTGCATTGCCTGAGGATATGGCCCATGTTGCATTGCGCAGGGAGCACATTTTCAAACAACGTGCTGATACTTTTGCTGAGAGCAATGTTTGGCTTATTAGTCGATTTGTTTTTTATTATCATTGGATCTCTACCACCAAATTTCTCCCATATTAGAAAATGAGACGAAAAACACCAGTGTCATACCAGTGCATACCAAGTCCTCTCCACCCTGAGATTTTTTTGCAACTGTCACTTTTCAATGGGAGATAGCAATCTGACCAGCCATAAGTCAGATATTGCTTGAAGTCCTTCATGGCGTAACATTATTAGAACCTAAAATATTTACTTTTTCCTTATACTGCAAGAGGTCAAAGTGAAAAGGGACTCCCTTACCATAGCCAGATTTCCCAATGCCTCTGGAGCAACTGACTGCATACACATACGCAATAACAAATTCAACTGAAGATGTTGTGGTTCAATTAATTTGTAGGTCTGTGATTCGCATTTGGTGTTCCTGAGTGTGGTGACCAAATGGCCGGGTGGGACCCATGATTCATTCATTGTGCAGAAAAGTTCGACCAGCCTTAACCTCCAGGGACTAGCTGTTGAGGATGGATGACTTAATGCTAAGTGACTTTTATATGTTTTATTTGCAACGTTCTGTATGCTCGGTTAGACATCTACTGGGCAACACTATCAACACAGTAATGTGTTTATAACTGCAAGAGACCAGGGCTACCCATTAAAGACATGGCTGCTGAGTCCAAGTCACCAATCGCTCCAACAAACAAGGTGCAACCAAGCACATGCATGTACAAGAATAACCGGAGGCCTGCTGAGGGCACTGGCTATGCTTTTCTGGGACAGGAGACACTGCAATACAGTACCAGCCAGCAAGAAATGAAAGTCTTTCAAATAACATTATGTGAACTGAATACAATGTACATATTTCTTGTTTGTAGTATGCTCCACAACATCAAAAATGGCATAGCAATAAATCATCCACCTCGACCCGATGAGCCCACGTCTGACATGGAGCCCTAACGCTGTGGCATTGAGGACATGAGTCAATACAACAATTTTAGCTACCTGTTTGTCCACATGTAGCCATCTGAGGAAGGAGACATATTTATAATGCACCATAATCTATGTTGTCATGTCTGACACAATCAACGAGTTATATCAGTGAAGGAGTTATCTCTCTCAGAGCATTGCATACATCCAACTGCTGTTGGATTCAAATAACTGATGCATTAATCTCTTCCTCAGTCAAAATGCACAACATAGCCAAAGTGCTTGCCAGAGAGGACACCCTATTTGTAGGCCTGGGGATGGCTGAGGGGTCAAGCAAATCACCCACACTGTGAATTTATTGGATTTTCATTTATTGTCAGGAGAAAAACAAATATTTGGATATGGTCCATGTCTGAAAGTGGTTGCTAAAATAAAGCTTGACTTACCATCATTTGATCCATCAAACTGTGAAGGGGGTCATCAGTGTCATTGTCTCAAATGATGCCAGATGAAGTCTCTATAATAATGCTGCCAGTGTGCTGTCCATAGCGAACAGTGAAGACTCACTCTTCGATCCTGTTGTTGCACTTATTTCTTTTGCGGATCATCATTATTATTTGCAAATGTTTTCAAGCAAAACCATGTCTTAAAACATTTTATTTATTTTTAGCTCCATTAATGATTCTGCATTCAGATGAGGCAGAATTTACTATATCTCTGACCTGCTCCCAAATAACTGATCTATTGATTTTTAACTTGTCAAGCCAGTGTCAATGGTTCCAAACATTATTGTTTGTTTTGCTTTGATCTGCAGTGTGATCAGTGATTTGTGTCCAGAAATATATAATCAATATATAATTTAGTTTTTTTTCTTTCTTTCTTTCTCTTCTTTGACTTTGACTGATCATGAAATATCATGGATTTTGTCCATGATCAAAGACAAACTTTGTGACAGAGACGGTTTGTGACCCTAAATATGAACATGAGACTAGAATGTGTGGGATTTATTAAGGCAGATTACATACAGGTGTGGGTGTATATCAAGCTTATGGAGAACTGACAATTTTCGTGTAGTCACAGGCATTTTATATGTTCTTTGCTTAAGTAGATTTAGAGGGTCTTACTAAGCACCCAAAAGTACACCATGTTCAAATAGTTACTCCAAAGTGCCCAAAAATGGAAGAGTTACTCGAATGTACCAAAAAATACCCAGGGTATCCACGTTATGTCAAATATAAAATCCCCTTACATTTCCATGACTTTCCATGACTAAAATACTGAATTTCCATAACCTACATTTTTTGCACTTCAGAGAGTCCTATTAAAGTTCATTATTCTGTTTTATTCTGAGAGAGAAGTGAAACTATTTCACTGATTTTGTTTTTAAATCTAAGCCAGACCAAATTCCATGATATTCTTATTATTCCAAGAATTTCATGACTTTCCAGAAATTTCATGACCAATGGGAACACTGACAAAGCACATAAACAGTTATTCAAAAGTACCCCAAAGTAGCCCAAATGTAATGTAAATGTAAGACTACTTTGGGGTACTTTTGGGTACTTCTGGGCACATCTGGGTAACTTAGCACTTTTGGGTACTTTTGGTTAACAGAGCACTTTAGGGTACTTCTGAGTGAGAGCACTTTGGGCTCCTTTTGAGTGATTTAGAATCTTTTCTATGTAACTGAGGCTCCTGGACTGTACAATTATGGCTGAACCTCTATCACCTCCACTAAGAAGAGAACATTTGGTTTACTGATGTCACTTTACGGGAAGTGGAGTCCTCAAAATTCAGTCATCTCTTGAAGCCATTTGAGGCCATCAATGTGTAAAGTTGCCTAACGCAGCTTTAAGCCACAAATCTCAAGATGCATGGATTTCAGAGAGCTCTCACCTCAAGCATAGCGCTGCGACAGAGGCTTTTAATACCAAAGTTTGAGATCTGAATACTGATGTACTGTTTTGGTGCTAAGTTCTCACTAAGCAGACTGAACTCTTAGTTTGCATATGAAGTGCATGTGTGCAAGAATGTTTGAATACATGTGTGTGTAAATGTGTAAAAAGAAAATGAACGGGGGTGAATGTCTTTGCTGTCTGAGTGGTTTTAGGCTTTATTCATCAAACAACAATATGCTTATGCTTACTTTTGCTATGTTAACATGACATGTGGACTGCGAAGTATCCGTTTAGCTCTTTTCGCCATTGGATAGTGGTCCTCTTATTTTTCCTGCACCAGCTCACCGTTCTGCTTATGCTGTCTGGCTGTCCTTCCTGTTCTGACATGAGCATGGCTGTCTCATCTCCTTCTTCAACACAAACTGAAGCTTCTCAGTCGGGCGACACGAGCACACATCATGTCAATTAATTGCGTATCTATTAGTGCTGAAAGAATATAAAAACTTACATTTGTTCCATTCCCTCTTGCAATGTAGCCTATTCCCGCTACATTTTTAAGAGACCATTTGCTTTTTTTATTGTTGTAAAGTTTATGACAAGTTGGCACCTATGTATATAATGCATGCAATGTACTGTGTACACACACACACACACACACACACACAGGGAGAGAGAGAAGAGATTGTGCATCCAAACAAAGACAGAGATGGCACTTTGACATTAAGAGGAAGAGAAATACACAAATCCCTCCCACTATACCTGGGAGTTGGGCCAATACACACACACACATGCACACGCATGCACACACACACACACACACACACAACCACACAGACACCCTCACTCTCTATAACTCTTGGGGGAACAGGAGCTTAGTACAGGAAGACTCAGATGGTGTGTGTGAGTGTGTGTGTGTGTGTGTGTGTGTGTGTGTGTTCACATGCACATGTCTGTCCTCCCACCTCCGCATGTCTTGAAAACCTGTCTTCTCTCTTCTCTGTTCTTCTCCCCTGATCATCTCTTCTCCTTCCTCCTCCTTTGCTGCTCATCAATCATCTCTTTTTTTTTCTTCTCCTCCCCTCATTCTCTCTATTTCGGTTCAAGGGTTTCCAAGTGGAGGTCATCCTCCTTTTCTAGCTGTAGCTACTGATACAGACAGCAAACTATGCAATGTAAGAAGTGGTCAAAATGTAAAGTAATGTCTCTATAAATGAGTCAAAAATGTAATAAAAACTATGGATGATGCAGTATCATCAGATTAAACAAACAAACAAACAAAAAGGTTTTAATTGGTCAAAATGCAATCAAATGTCTCTGGGTTGTTTCCTCAAAATTGTAAAATCTTCTAATATCATCATCACCAAAAAAAAAAGTTGGCTGTTGTTGTTAAGGGGAAATGTGAATAGAAAATAAGTGGTTTGAAAAATATTTTTCGAAATAAATGAAAATGTATCAAGTTGCATCTGGTCAACTTTGGGTGCATCAAATCAAATAATCGTTAATTAACATTAAATAATGGTTAATTCACCTTTAGTTACCTATGGTATTATAAGATGATACTGATGCTTCATTACATTTTAACAAGACATTGCATTATCTTGAAATGTGTATGATGAGCAGCTTATATTTTAACTTGTATATTTTGCATTATCAATCCTCACACGTCCTCTATTATCTTCATTTGTCCTCATTTTGTTTTTCAAATCCTATCTCTTATCCGCTTTTCAACTCTAATGCCCTCTCCTCCCTTATCTCTTATCATCCTCTTGTCCTCCTCTGCCCTCTTTCTTTCTCTCTTTATTTCACCTACACTGAGTAATATTCTCCTTTCCTTTCACCTCACCTTACTTCTCCTCTCTTCTCCTCTCTCATCCTATTTCCTCACTCTTTTCAATCTCCGTCTCTTTCTCTCCCTCCTCTGAAAGGTATCACCTCTTCTCAAGGATGTCCTGGATTTGCTGCTACACTATCACCATGGGGACTGTTACTGAGGAGATAATGAGCGAGAGAAAGAGAGAGAGAGAGAGAGAGAGAGAGAGGGAGGAATGGTGGTGGAAGGCCTTCTTTGGTTCAGGAGGACAAGAGTAAGAAAAAAAAATCAGACTAGATGGACAGATAGGCAGATAGAGGGCAAGAGATTGATGAAGAGAAAAATGGATAAAGGGACAACGCGAGATAGAGGCAGAGAAAGAGAGTGAGAGAGATGGATGGAGCATGTTTGGAAAAGAGAGGTAGATGAGAAAGAGGCAGGCAGGTAATGAGGTCTGATCTATATTTCAAAGGCTGTACGGTACAAGAGGATTGGTAAGTGGCTCAAAGATACAGAAGGTGGGATGAGAGAGAAAGATAAGAGACTGGAGGAGAGAGGGAGGACGGAGGAGAGTTGAAGCAGATGAAGGAAGGAGGGAGGACGCTAGGAAAGAAAAGAGAGATGGGAGATCATAAGGAAGGAATTAGAGACAGGAAATTGAGGGTAAGAGAGGACTATTGAATATGAGAGAGAGGAGGTAGAAAGGTCTCTGCATGTCTTGGGTGGGTGTTTGATTGATAAATGTGGGGGCGATGTTGGCCTTATATTAAAAATCAAATGTCAGCCAATCAGGGCTGCCCACCTCCAATATGTTGTAAAGTACATAGTCTGATTGATTACACATTTACACTGATCAATACTACACTGGTTGTCAATGGGAAGTCCTTAACGGGATGTGACTCTAATGCAACAATATTATTAGCTTCTAGTCTTAAGTGAGTCTTTTATTGGTACATTTCTAATTGCTTTCACTCTAGCAGTTGTGGCACAGACATAAAGATAATTCTGCACATGTGCTCATTGAAGTTTTTGTGTTGTGGTTCCGTTGCATTGTGAACCCGATGTCCTGTATCAATCATGTTGTGAGATAAGCACATCGTCTCACCTCTTGTGGAGGCATTTAATATCAAACTATGTAAGGCTGCAAGGCTGATTTTGGAGGACAGTGAATGCTTTTTGAAAATGTTCAAATATTCAAGCATCAGCAAAAGAATTTGTGCTATCAGCAGCTTCAATCAAAAAATATCACTATCTTATACTGGTTGAACTCTAGTCGGTATATTGATAAAGGGCTTATAGGGTAAAGGGCTTAAAGGGCAAGGAGGGAAAAAAAAGTGAATAAGGAGGTGAGAAGAGAATAAAGGGAGATAAATGTAAGTAGGTGGGATAGAGAGAGAGCAAGGGTCAAACAATAATAAGAACAGGATTGAAAATAGAACGACTGGGATCTGTGTGAGAGAATAGATGAAAGGGGGGAAGATGGAAAATAAAACGTGGGGGTCCAAAGGTGAGGAAATTGTTTTTGAGTCATTTAACAGCATATATATTCACAGCACGGCTCCCATTTGACTTGATGGACAATGATGTCTACACCACAGATAAAAGAGGTCAATGACAATAATGTGAATGAAACTGATGACATGTTGACAGGAGTAATGATGATGGCAGAGTGGAAGAGATGAGAAAAAGGAAAGAGGAATGACAGTAAGAAAATGCAAAGAAAAAGGAATCCGATGAAGGAGGTGAATAAGGAGATATAGCTGGTAAAGGAGGTTGGAGTATAGAGGGAGAGACAGAAGAGAGAAAACATGAGGGAGAAACATTTGGGTGAAGACAAGAGGAAACAAGTGAAGGTTAGCTTAGCTGTGCACATCTTAGCTAACAAGCCATGTAAATTACAACAAACCCAAAACAGTCAAGAGTGATGGCAGGTGCTAACCAAGCTAACAACAACAACAAAGCAACTGTTGGAACATTTTTAAGGTTTGAAAAGGAACCTGAACATACAGTATAAAAAGCATGAAAAAAGGGAACAAATAGCTTACTACCAAAAATAGCTTACAACTACTAACGGCTAACTTTAAAACTGTGTAATGTTAGCCTACTGCTGAGATAAACATTAACAAGGGCCGCTAACATATCAGGAAAGCTTGTGACGAAAGTAGCAAATTAAATTTACTAAAAGATAAAGGGTTTCATTAGCATTTTTAATTGTAGAACAATACGGAAAGAACAGTACTCCAATCTGCAGCTGCAGTAAAAACTGATGTAAAGCAGGAGCATCAGCTAGCTTATAAAGTTTAGCACAGCCATTTCAGAGATGACACCTAAATAAGGACCTAATGAATAACCTACAGTCTTTCGGGCACATCAGCATATGGCCAAGCATTCTGGCAAGTAGCAAAAGAGAATTGAGGAAAGAAATTAGGGGGAGAGGATAGTAGCACCGTGTAAGGTCATTTAGACAGGATAATAGTAATAACAGTGATGTGGTGATTATGGCCAATTTCACTCATTATTTCTGCTCCAGTGCAGGTGAAAAGGAAGACACAGAGGGGATTAAACTGTAGAAATGCACATATATGGTCTATATAAAATGAGTGTGTGTGTGTGTGTCTGTGTGTCTGTGTGTGTGTGTTCATCATCAAGAACCCCAGTAATCTGCCATCTGCCCCCATTCTGTCACCCCAGCAGTAAAATACCGACACACACACACACATGCAATCATTCACGCAGGCCTCACAAATACACTTGTCTTGCAAACATAAACATACACGCTTCGACATGCAAGTGCACGCACACACACACACGCACACACATTGCATACCACACTGCCATTTTCCGCCTTCCTTGCAACCATACAATTGTTTTTTCCTTTGCTGACATAGTGTCTGTTTTTGCCTCAGTTTTGACTTGGATCTTTACTCTTTTTTTTTTTTTTTCAATTTGATGAAAACACAGACTAGGCCCAAACACTACAGAAGGCTGAACACAGATTTAGATGTTCAGAGTTTGTGACCAAAGCCATTATGAATGAAAGAACGAAAGAAAGAACGAAAGGAAGGAAGGACCCTTTTTCTATGGACAAAACTTTCTTTCAGAAGAAAGTAAAAACATTGTGCGATTGTTGTTAAATGCCTTGCTCCAGGGTACAGCATTATGAGGTTGGAGGTTGAATTACAGGTTTTATGCCCCTGTGCATCAAGTCTATTTAGATTCTTTTGTTCATTTTTAAGAGCCTCGGGTTTGTTCCAGTACAGTGGCCAGTCTCTGCACCTGTCATGCTGCTTGTCTATGTCTTGTATACAAATTACCACGATGCCTCAAACCCTCTCTTTCTTCCTCTCTTTCTAGCTCCACTCTGTGCTGCTCTCTCATCCGGCCTCCTTCCCTTGCATTTTCTATCTTGTATGTCTTTTTCGTTTTCTCTGTGATCAGGAGGCAGATAATGGGATTACAGTGACAGCCAGAGAAATGCAAAGAGGCACGGAGATCCAGGCACAAATAGATGGGATACTTCGTACATGGGAATGAAAGCACATACAATATTTCTGGGAGATCATGGTGGACTTTTTGCAGACAAAGGTCACTAATATGCCTTCTGGAAATGTGTTTACAATTTATTACCCAATCTATTTAACAGCAAACCTTTCTAACACAACTTGAGCTTCATTTTTCACATGCGATAATATAAATTTTCATATTAACGAGTTTTGCTCCGAAATACTTTTACTCCTTACTTCTTTAGGACAGGGAGTTTGTTTTAATACCACCTGTATTTTATATGAAGACAAGTATGTTTACAAAGAGATATTTGCTAATGAAAGCATTACTTAGGTTAACTAATGGCCTCATTAGCATAACTGGTAATGTTGAATACATCATGATGACTGTGGTGGGACATTAGGCAGGTTAAGTGCTTTGGGGTGTGATGGGATTTCTGAACAGTAGAGAGCCACCCAGGAATTCTTGACTGCATGGTTGCATTCACACACACAGACACACACACACACACATATATATATATATATACTGCACATGGAGCACACACATAAAATGACAGAGGAGACACAGAGTGATAGGGACTCAAACAGTGACAGAGCGACAGATTCTGACAGTTGCTGAGTGTTTTTAGGTGAATTATAATGCAGCAAATTAGAAAGACTGAATGGAAAATGTCAAATTCCCATCAAATTTCCTCAATGTTGCATAAGCATTTTTATGCCAATATAAAGCAATACTTTCTGTCAATAAGAACTTTCCTATTAATCGTTAAGAAAATTCATTTTTTAACATATAAGTTAGAACTAAATGTAAAATATCTGCTCACCAAAACCTCAGAGAAATGTCATACTGCTGTCTGCTTCACCCAAGTGTCCATCATAATTCTATGGCTATCATTAGTTGAAGTATAAGTAAAAGTGCATTTTCTTTACTTTCATCAGTGGAAGAGCATATGAAATATGGCCAACACTAACAATAACACTAACAATAACAACTTGTATTAATCAAGCAAAGACTTTCAATTTTTTTG
>OMLF01057343.1:48902-68100 GCA_900302615.1 Holocentrus rufus | reverse complement strand
TGCACAGGTAATACAGATCTTTATAAGAAACAAACAAATAAATAAAAGTGTTTTGCTCCTCTCCAGCAAATGCTTTACTCTTTACACACCCAGAGTTCAGCCACCTTTTTTCCCATCAGCCCCTGAGCAGCTGGTAGGACTGTTGTTGTTGTTGTTGTTGTTGTTCTCCATTAAATTCTTCATTCAATTTCCGCTTGCCAGCGCGGGGATTCAAACCTGCAGTCTTTCAGCTGCGAGCCCGATCCTTTGTAAGCATGCCCAGTGTATGTAAACCAAATGTAAACATACTGTAAACGTGAAGCAGTAGACATTAGTTTATGTCACCAGTTCTCAACATATTGGCATGCATGCAGTAATGCACGTGTCAAACTGAAGGCCCCCGCATATCAATTTAAGTTCTCATTAATTTTGGATAGCCTATTGCAGCTGTGGTCTGCATGAAAGATTTTTTCCCTGACTACTCCTTGCCTTCATTGATTGGTTCGGGTCAGAGATAGCCAATCAGATGCAGTGTAGGGAGTAGAAATGGCCTGCACAGTGACACCTCTAACCAAATAGATGGCGCACTTCCACTGCGCCTCTGCAGAAAACAGAATGGCACAAAAAAGCGAAGTCGATGCTGAAGGCAGACAAGAACATCAGAGGTGGGAGACTGAGTGGAAAGAGAAGCCTGTGTGTCTTATCTGCCATGAGGCGATATCCGTTTTCACAAAATATAATTTGCGTCATAATTTTGAAACCACAGCAGGGCCTATGAAACAGGCTATATGAGACTTGTATAAAAACCGGAACGAATAAAAGATTTATTATTTTGCTTTTACATCAAGATGTATTTTGTTTTATTAAACGCCCCTCACAGACACCAAGTTGTGTGGAACAGGCTGGTGTGAGTTAGCATGTGTTAGTATGTGAGACGGCTATAAGGGACGTGTAACAACATATTTTTTGATTAAATATAAGCATGTCAATAAATTAAATATGTCTGACCCTTAATGTGTTTCTCATTTCGAAAGTGTGGCCCTTAGAGAAGTTGGGTTTGACAGGCCTACAGTAGTTTAAACGTGCTGACAAAGTATTTGCATAAAACAGACATCATGCTTCAGCTAATACAACACGAGCATTGTGTTCCGCTGTTGGACTCCAGCTCATGAGATAACCCCACCAAATGAACACAGCGAGCTCCGACAGGACACACCGCTCACTTCAGAGCTGAGTCCCAGAGGTGAGTGCTAATTTTCCTGTTTTGTATTCTAGTATTTAGCGTTGGTATTTGTATTTAGTGTTATTTGACTGTTAAATCCCTTAATACACATATTAAGTGTGTGGTGACCTATGGAAGCCAATAGAAAGAAAAAAATAAGATGAAAGCTTAGCCTTGATAAAATGTGTGTGTGTGTGTGTGTGTGTGTGTGTCCATGGTAAATCAAAATTACGAGATTAAAAATCTAAATTTTGAGATAGAGTCAAAATTATGAGATTTAGAAGTCAAAGTAATGAGATTGAAAAAAAGGTCAAAATTATGAGATAAAAGTCAAAAGTATGAGATTTTTGCCTTTCATCTCATAATTTTGACTTTCATCATTTTTTTTTCTTTTATTGGTGGAAATGAGCTTCCATAAGTGACAGAGTAGGGCAAGTGTGATATTTTTGGGACCTTGTAGTTTAAAGCAGATTTGTCAGTCTGTTCCACTAATGTTTCCTCCCTCTTGTCATGTTAAGTTTGGGAGCTTTGTAAATGACATTTCCTCAGTTCTGTTAAAACAGGGCAGTTAAAGAATTGCACACATGCTGGGAATTCTGAGATGCTTCTTGTTAAAAACAATCGAACAAACATCCACCTTCAGAAGTCGTGTATTCTGTTTACTATTAAAGTAATATATCTTAAAATCTTAACAAATACACAGTATATACGGTGTATATGTCAATGTCAAGTAAGGTGTTGTTTTCTTGATATGAGGCGGGTGATCTGAAATCTGAAAATGAGACTAAATGACTTGTCAAGATGGATGTTTTTTGCAGTCATGTTAAACCCAACCATCTGATCAGAAAATATTCTGTAAAGTTCATGTGAAAAGACTCTCAGAGGCAGATGTGTAAGAGTTTACTACAGTCTGTCACTCTTCAATTTGACCTGACTAAAGACTCATAGCTTTTTCTTAAAGTCTTGTCTGTATTGGATGTAGGAAACATCTGTCTGAAGTGGCCTTTTTTTCTACTTTTCCATTTGTTCTCTCAGTCTCACATTCAGATGAGGCACAATGTTTCTCCTCCTGCTGTTTCTGCTGCCGCCGGTGACACTGGCCGAGCAAGGTAAAAAAAAAAAGAAGTGGTTACTAGGGATGGAGGCGACTGTTTTATTTTAATATGGTATATAACATAATTTGAATACAGGGTTTTTAAAAAATAATTGTATAATGATAATGTATCCATCATATAATATATAACACTTTACACACTAATGCTTAAATAGCAGCAAGAGGTAATTGTTTGAAAAAGCTGAATTTCTGCACATGAAAATCCTGTAATGTGTAAGTAAACTGCACACAGCACGCTTATGTTTTTATTTTATTTTATTTATTTATTTATTTATATATTTATTTATTTATTTATTCAGTCTTTGCTTCAGTTTGTTACTTCCTGTATGGAGAGCTGTCCATCGCCACACCAGAATTTTATTTTGGCAACACAGCCCAACACACAGTGTCTCAAATAGTGCGATTAGCCGCTCGGCTGTATTACAGCACCACTGGATTTTGACATCAAAACTTGCCTAGTCATGCTCGATAAAAAAGAAGACACAGCCTAAAGATTGAATTCACTGGCAGAGCGATTCACAGACAGGAAGTGACAGCTAAACATCAACAGTGTAAAAACAAAAACAGTGTAAAATGTTTTTCTTTCTCTGTTTTTGTCTCTGTGTTCAGCTTGTTTTGACATTTCTGGTGGAGTCATCACCACAAACCTGTCCCAGAACACAGACCTTAATCTCACAGATAAAGCATCTGTGCACATGAGCTGCAAGTATAAAGACTCCCCCTGCTTCATGTACTGCATCTCAGAGTCCCCTAACAATACACATGGCATGTTCAATGGGCCGGTGGCAGGGTGTGTAGATGCAGAACTGACGGAGAAAACCAACGGAGAATTTAATTTCAACCTAAGGGACTGTAAGTACAAAGTCTGTGCAGACACATACAGCTCTGCTCAAATTTATGAACCTTTTCCACCATTTACTAGGACTCAAAATGTCTTCGGTCGAATCAGATTCAGCCTTTAAATATGAAGATTCAACTCTTTTATTATTTCCTCCGCAGAGGAAGTAATTTAATTACCGTGTTTTATGAACAGATTGACTGATTGACATGAAACTTTGTAGAAAGGCTGGTCCTGAGCCAAGGAGGAAGGAGAGACACTCAGTTACGTGACGTCACTCACATGCAATACAAACTGACACCTGCGTGTAATGGCAGTGCGGTGCCTTATACAACCTATATTTTATGTATTTTATGCATACTGTTAAACTTATAGAGAATAATTTGGGGGGAAATGGGCTGTGGAACAAGCAAAGCAAAAACTGGACATTTTAAGAAGTTTATAAACCCAAAAAGAGGACATGTGCAGATAAAAGAAGACATTTAGTCATCCAAGACCTAATATATCTGTGGAGGAAACAGAAAACAAAGACAGCATGGCTGCCATCTTCAAGCTGTTACTTTCTAACACTGTAACACTTTCTGTACCTGCTTGCAGACATCGCACACTGAACTCAATAATCATGTGAACAAAATGTCTCCCTGGTTCTACGAGTCATAAAGCAAGTCTCTCTCTCCCTCTGCTGTCCTTTTCTTTTCCTCCGTCCCAGTTTGCCGCTGCACCATAAAGTTATGTGAAAAAAGCATTATCTTGCCACTGATCAACAGCCTGGATTGTCCGACAGCTAACAGCAAAACACTGGTGCAGCTCCTCAATATAAGGGACATGTGCGCAGAGCTGTTCAGCAAAAACAAGGAAATGAGGAAGGCTTTTATAGTGTAAGTGTCAAACTCATATAATGCTAATCCTCTCACTTCTCTCTACTGTTTTATATTAAGTAATTAATTAATTTTATTCTGTTTTGTTATTATTGTTAGTTTTAGTGTCATCATCAGAGGCGGAAAGTAACAAACCACATTTACTCCACTGTTTTAGTTCAGTGTTCAGGTATTGGTACTTCAGTATTTCCATCCAGTTTCTCCTTCCTCCTTTTCCTGCTCTACATTTCAGAGGGAAATCTTGTCCTTTTTCCTGCACTACATTTATCTGACGGCTGGAGTTCCTCGTTCCTTTGCAGAAGAAGCTTTTCCATGCAAAACATCAAATGTGATGCATTGTTAGAGTGTAAACTAGCCAACAGTATATGGAGCAGTTAGAGCTACAACATTCAAATACTTCTTACAGGTTAATGCATCAATAGCAGTAGTTGTAGTGAAAATAGCAGTTCTAACAGTGGTGGTTGTCGTAGCCTTTCTAGTCCTTTTATTAGTATGATTATCCTGCTCCAGTGAATACTTCTCTGTGTGATGATTTGCATTGCAGTGCAATTCTCTGTCCTGCTCTTGTCTTTACGTAATCACACGTTTTCCACCCCTTGTCTCTCTTCTGTCCTCGTGTAGAATGGAAAAATTTTTGCTCCATAAGATCATTAACATAACCCTGCTGGAGTCCGGAGAGTCCAAACTCTACAGTTTTAAGTCCCTGGCTCTGAATGTGGTCAAAATCAGTGAAGCTAATCTCTCCTCTGCAGCAGCCAGCGGGAGGATTCATACAGAGACTCCACAGGTACAGGAACAGCCCCGAAGGCTGTGGTGAGGAAGGCAGAGGGGACGGTGATGGTGATGATGGTTCAATTTATTTGATTATGTTGATAGTGATGATTTAAATTACAATGATAATCAGCTGTATTTCAATCTGATATCACACGTCAAGTCCAAGTTTAGTCTCAAGTGCTTGAGAGAAAAGTCTAATTAGAAGCTCATTTGTTTAAGGGAGAAGTCAAAGTAATTTCTTAAGTGTTTAAGGGACATGTCTTAGTGAAGTCTTTAAGGGAGAAGTCAATGTAAAGTGCATATCAAATCTCAAGTGTTTAAAAGAGTCAAGTTCCCTGAACAAATCCAAATGAAATCACACGTCTCTGAGGCAGAAAACTTCAGCCTCATTCACACCTTACCTGAAAATGTGATGAGTGCTTTATGCTTTATCCCTGTACATTTTCCGTTGGTTGAAAACGCTGTCGGACATGGCTCCCAACCTGCTGGTCAAGACCCCCACTAGGTGTCACCAAAACTTAAAAAAATGAATCTTACAGCAATTCAGAAGCTGTCTTATTTACATGTGTAATGAAATATAAGTCTTGAATTTTGTGTTTCTTTTTCTTTCTTTTTTTTTTTTTTTTTTGTTAAGGGAGTCGTTTTAGGAGAATTTAGATGGTAGGAACTATAACCTCTGAATGCATGCTAAAATGCTTGTTTTTTTAAAGAAAAATTCCAAGACGTGTATTTCAAATACACGATATACCGGAGCTACTGTAAGGTTTCTTTTTTCACTTTGATGGAGCTAGGCTAATGACTCCTGTAGACTTCAAGTCTTTATGCTAAGCTAACTTAGAATTCCTTGTATTCCTTTAAAACTATCTAAAAGAATTAAATCAACTGTGATGAGTGTGACTGAGATGAGCAGTGGCATTCTATCGATTTTTACTCTCTGACATAAATGACACCAGTCAGTTGTTCAGTGTGGGGCTTCCCATCTTGATATCTTCTTTCTGCATCCGTTCTTCAGCTGCTGCCTCAGAACGAGTCGTCTGTGCCGGAGACGTGGCTGCCTGTGGACGCACTGCAAAGCATCTCAGATGAGCAGAGGGTCGTCGGTCTGGTTAGCTACATGTTTCCTGACCAATTCAAAGTATGTCCTGTTCTCCTCTGCTGTCTGCTCTGACATTCATCCCTCACTTATAAAGACTGGACATCATGCTCATGACTGCATGATTCATTGTTCTTTGACTTTTTGGCAGTGATTTGCATGTTATGCTGTAATGTAACATGCTGTATGTTTCCTTCTGCTGAAACTGCTTCCTGCATGCATACGTTGCTTTGGATAAGGCCGTCTGCTAAATGCCAATTCTAATTGTAATTGCACAGTTTGCAGGGGAGAACATCTCGTCCATGGTCATGAGGATAGAGCTGCTGGGAGAGAGACGCTTTGAGAATCTGGACACGCCGGTCGAGATTATTTTCAATATCAGTGCTGATATCAGTATGGATGTAAGTTTGTGCATGAAAATACTGACATTTACTGACAAATTACTGCACCTCTCATATCTTTAATTAATTGATTTTTTTAACCATAGTATTTTGTCACTTGCTGTTTTAACCTACTTGGTTTAACCTTTAAAATTACAGTGTAAGCTACTTTAACTACTACTTTAACAATATGCTCTATTTTTTTATTTCTACAGAATGTTTCATGGTTGGAGTGTCGTTATTTCGATGAACATGGTGGGTATAAATATTTTATTTTATTTTATTTATTGATCCTTCTAGTTTGTCTCCAGCCTTAGTATCTAAGCATATCAATGTTTCTGTCTGTGAGACCGAAGTCATCTTTACTTCATTACTTTTACAGCTGAAAGGTTTTCATTGTCATATTTTGACACGTGTCTCGCACAAGTTCTTGTACGTTTGATATTCAAGTTCAGAAGAGGACATGCTAACATCACATGACGGTTCAGTTTGACAAGAGATCCACATTTGAGATCATATCTCCGCCTGTGTAATTAAATGGCTGGGAAAATTCTGAATTTACATTCTGAATTTACATTTATTCAAATGAGAGACAATGTGCTGTTCAGGCTTCTGAATGTGGGCATGCCAGTACATAAAAAACATGTGCAATGGAATAGTTAAATGTGATTTCCTACATGTAATATTTTTGTAAGTGTGCATTCCTCATAACTAGATTTTCCTTTATTTAGATGCATAAGTGTATTGGCTGTGTACAAGCTAACAGTTGATGTAAACCTCCTCAGTGTCACAGTGGAAAAAAGACGGGTGTGAAACTGACAGTACTACTTATCCTAACTACACCGAGGTCAAATGCAGCTGTAACCACACCACACCCTTTGCTGTCCTCGTGGTAAGGAAGACACACTGGACTTTTACTGATGTGCTCATGATGCTGCATGTTACATCCTGTTTGTTTATTCAGGGTCATCTTTGTTCAATACCGGAAGAAACTCTAGCACCAAACTGAAAATATTTTATTTCTGATGTGCCTGGTCTAATTTTGATCAAATTCCAGGTAATCACTTGATGCTGTTCCTTCTTTCCTGCAGGTAAGAGAGCCTATTGCAGCAGTCCACTGGAGAATATTGTCTTATATCACTTACATAGGCTGCGCTGTGTCTGCTTTCTTCAGTGCCTTATCCATCACGATGTATGTCATGAATCGGTAGGTGTGTGTGTGTGTGTGTGTGTGTGTGTGTTGTGAGATATAGGGGAATTACATTTTGGCCTAATTTTGACCCTTTTATCTCTATCTAAATACGTTTATTTTATGCTGTGAAACCAAACTGAACCAACCTCGGTGTCATAAAAAATGAGGCTGTGCTCAAAATGAGACCTTTTCTTTGTTTGTCATGCTAACTGAGCCAAACACAGAACTTACTACACTCTAAGAAATATCTCTAATAATAATTCTGACTGTCTCTGTCTCCTTCAGAAGCCACAGGCTGGACCACTCCAGCTCCATCCACGCCTCCCTGAGCGGCGCTCTGTTCCTGCTCAACACTTCCTTCCTGCTGAGCGAGTGGGGCGCCACGGTGAAGCCCGACTGGGTGTGTGTGTTCATCGCTGCCGTCATACATTACTCCCTGCTCTGCAGTTTCTCCTGGATGGCCATAGAGGCCCTGCACCTCTACTTAATGCTGATAAAGGTGTTCAACACCTACTACAAACACTACCTCATCAAACTGTCTGTGGCTGGATGGGGTGAGTGCTGCAGGAGGGACAGTCCACTGAACACCAACACACAGCCGGTCTCAGTCCCTGCATCTAATCTGCCACCCAAACTTTAGAATATAAGAGTTCAAAATATTGACAAGGAAGATGATTTTTGTAAGCCATGCTTTAATTGTAAGTTGACTGATATAGTCTAATGTATGTGTTTTTTAACAGCCAGGTTGTAGTATAGTGCTTTAATTATATTTTTTATTCAGTGATGGTCCAAATTAATGCTCTCACCTGTTCTCCACAGCTCAGTGCTCCACAGGTTTATGGGTGGGATTTTGGGAAGAGAAAGAGCAGGAAATAGCTGCAATTTTAAAAGTTAAAAGAGCTTAAAAAAATAGTTTGAATTAGTTTAGTAAGTTTAGTTTGAACGGGCCTGACTCTGCGTCAAGTTGACTACATTATTCACAGCGTTAAGAAAAATACATCAAACAACAAACATGAAAGATATGTCACTAGTAGCTGTTTTAGCATTTTAAACTGTTGAACATTTTAAGTTTTAGTGTTTTTTTCCCCTGCAACAGCCATGCCACTTCCACACATCACTAACATTATGCGCGTGTGTGTGTGTGTGTGTGTGTGTGTGTGTGTGTGTGCGCGTGCGTGCATGTGTGCACACTCACTACTCAGGAATCCCTGCTATAATTGTGGGCATCTTCGCGGGAGTGAGCGACATCAAACAGTTTTATGGCGTTGCAAAACTGAACGTCACAGATAGCAGCCAAGCCAATAACATGTGAGTAAATGGTCACTGCTTTATGCAGTAAATCCGAAGTGATCCATCTGAAAACAAACTCACACCTGCTCCACACTTCCACACCCTGACAAGATCTGACAGCATCATAGTCACAAAAATAGGAACCAGTCATCTTAGCGAGTGGGAATTTACTGATTTTTTGCACTTTTCTCATCTTTTTACTGATAAAAATGAATGAGCCTAACCATGGTGGGTAATGTTTAAAATCAGATCAATTTAAAATCTTTGCAGTTTCCACCCATGCCTCTTTTTTGTTCGGGTCCTTTTAACTTGTACTGGAAAAATCATAGAGAGGTGGACGCTTCTGTACTTCCAAGCTCCGCCTCTCTTCGTCCATCTCTTCTCTCCCAGTGTGAACAACAGGAAGTTCACTGCAGTTTCTAGCCCACAGCAGAGCTTTAGAGGCTTGACACACCTTTGATATGTCGCTGAAATAGAGGCAAAGCAACAATATAGGAACGGGTGTCAGTGTGAATCCCTTCTTACCCTGTTGCATTCAAGTTGCATAATATGATTCAGTCTTTTCCCATGTCACTTTCCCATGGCTCAAACATTCTGTCACTGCTTGATGTCCCACAGCTGCTGGATCGTAGATGACACTTTCTTCTATGGGATGAACCTGGGGTATTTCACCCTCATATTCATCTTCAACACGGGCATATTGCTGTCAGTGGCTGCTGGTATCTGTAAGATGAAAGAGCGGTCCAAACCAGAAAATCCTGACAAGATGAGCCAGTCCTGCAGGAACAGCCTCACTGTGATGGGCCTCACCTGCCTGCTGGGGACAACATGGGGTCTGGTCTTCCTGGGCTCAGGATACGTCAACTACCCCATCCTCTACCTGTTCTGCATCCTAAACTCAGTACAAGGTCTGCTGTCACTTTGCTGTGTGTTTCTGCTTGACTACTTTTTTAACCCGTCTGTATCTTTGTCCGAGCTCTTTTTGTCAAATGTTTTTGTTCAAATCGTCTTTTACGAGCTTGTACCCCACCCAACATGTTTTATCCCGTGTGTCTCTTTGTTCAGGTTTATTTGTCTTCCTGTGGGTCTGTGGCTCCGTCAGGAGGCAGAGGAGGAGAGCGATCGAGAACAGGATCAGTTCAATGCCAATGAAGACTTCAGAAACCAAATCCAGTTAAGGCCTGATGTCACGGAGTCAGCTCAGATAACAATAACCCTACCTGTAACCATGGAAACAGTGACCATGACGATGGTAACCCTATCTGTAACCATGGAAACTGTGCCTATGATGATAATTACCCTACCTGCGACCATAGAAACAGTAACCATAACAGTAGTCCTACCTGTAATCATGGTAACAGTTACCATGATGGTAGTAACTCTCCCTGTAGTCATGTAAATAGTGATCATGATAGTGACCTTTCCTGTAACTACTGTAACCATTTTCATTTTGTTTTTTAAACTGTATGTAAATACTGTTGACTATCTAAAATATATAGTGGTAAAAATAAGCAAAAACAAAACAAAAACAATATGTTCTTTATATATTTGTAGTATAAGTCTTCTTAGTGTAAGTATCACGAAAACATTCTGTTTGAGGCATTTTAGTGAGAAGTTAGACAGCTGGCAGCACATGATTCGTTTGTTAAAATTAAGCGATGATGGATGGTACAAAAAGCTCACCATCACAACTCAGTCAGTAAGTCAGTCAGTAAGATGATCCGGATGCTGATATCAAGCCATAAAACTTTTATGTTTTGAAAGAACTGATGATTGATTCATATGTGAACTTAAAGAGATGAGACAGGAGGGGATGTCTCACTTCTGCTTCCTGTTTCTCTTTTCTTGGAAGATGAAAAATAAAGCTCGATTTTACACAATTGAGACTTAAAACTGACACTCTTCTTTACTGGGAGTACCCCATAATATTTAGCATTTATATCAAAATATTTATGGTGAAATACAACTAAGATAATAGCCAATATTTCTTTATATGATACAGTGGAAACAATCTGTTTTTATGAAGCAGTAAGGGAATGTAACTAAACTAAAGGGAATTAAATAAATCATCGTGGAAGGATTAGTTAGTGCAGCTATTAGTGAGAAAAAAACACCACTGCAAGACATGAGGTAATATTCCACTCCAGTGAATTTTATTAGCCGGATTTCCATTTTTGGTTTGCCAGCAGACACAATAAGACGGTTCTGTGATGCATTTTTCAGTTTCACTTCCCCACTAAGCAGTAAGTCTCAGTGGGCAATAAGTAACACGATGCCTCCAGTAAGAAGATATTTCCCTTTTCTCCCGCTTTTACAAGAGCATGGCAGTGTTTTGAAACTTCCTCTTTTACTTTGCACTGTCAGATGAGGCAGTAAAAAAAAACCCAGAAGTGTCAGCCTAAATAATGCGACCACAGTCATGAGAGTGCATGACAGCATTTGTAAATGGGAAAGAGGCTGCATTTATATAGAACTTGTCTAGTCTACTGACCACTCAAAGCAGTTTACAATGTAATCCTCACATTAACCCATTCACACACTGATGGCGGAGGCTGCCATGCAAGGCGACAACCAGCTCATCAGGAGCAGGTGGGGGTTCGGTGTCTTGCTCAAGGACACTTTGACATGCTCGTTAGAGGAGTTGTGGATCCAACCAGGAACCTTCTGGTTTCTAGACAACCTCTCTACCTCCTGAGCCATGCTGCCCCTGTTTGTAGGAGAAGGTATGGCTGCACGACTTCCAGTGAATTTTGTCTGAAAATGATGAGAGCTTGGTTCAGTCCATAAATATGGGTCCTTAATCCAGATGAGGGCCCCTAATCCAGATGAAGACCTTTCCTGTTACACTGGATCTTCTCCAGTGAATCTATAGTTTATTTGCAAATGAGCCAAACATTATGAATATAATACCACATCCCCATAAAGACTGACATAAACACCAACCAAATTCAAATCACAGCCATCAGTTTAATTTATCTGATCAGCTGGTCGTTTCCTGTGTGTAGACGCTCTCAGCCCCCACGTTCACACACCGCGAACATGTGACTGATGCAGAGATGTGAAACTCCCCGCTCGCCTCAACAAGGAAACCTCCGACAAGCTCGGTCACTGTGTGAGTTTGTAACACAAGAGTTATGAGTGTGAAGCCAGCGGAGGCTGTGAGACAATGATGTGGATCACTCTTTTATTCAGCATACTAATCCACCTTTCTACAATCCAGGCTGGTGGTGAGTTATTCACATTTGTTTATAGTGTTTATGTGTGTATATATATATGTGTGTATATGTGTGTGTCTGTGTGTGTTTGTGTGTGTTTATGAGGTGATGACCATGTTTATTATTGATTAATCAAGGTCGGCAGCCAAAGACATCCAGTACACCACCCAGCCTTAGAAGTACAAGCCCAGACAGAGAGTCCACACAAACACCATCATGTAAGTGCAGCTCACAGTTTAGAGAACATGTTTTCCTCTGTCTCATGATACTTTGTCTTTATCTTGATGTGCTGTGCTCTTCACAAACTGACTCATATCCTGTCGACACGGTCGGCTCTGGCTCAGACCAACAATTTCAGTAACTTTGGCCTCTTCTCTCAACAGTCCTGTGTGACAACATCATTCAATACTGTCGGCGTACCAGTGTCACCTGGACCAGGTAACTCATTCAGCCTCTTCAGTAAATCTTTTCCCTGCAACAGATTTGAATAAAAATGACTCAGTTTGTGTTTGCTCCCTGCCTTCCCAGTGCATGCTGGGATAGGCCCGGGCCCAGCGTGACCCTGAGCAGAGATGAATCAGAATATGAATGACGGCACGAAAGGTTAAAATTGTGATGCGTGACGTGCCACATTGCTGTCGTCACATAGAAACCTCATGTTTTCAGGAACTGCGACAAACTGCCCCGTCAGACCGCACTTGTTTCCATTTATCCACTGGAGTTTTTTAAAACATTTCATAAACTTTACTGTCATGGGATTTTCTCAACCCATCGAAAACAAATGTTTCATATTAAGTTATAATTTGACTTATTGATGATTATGTGCAATATATAAACTAACAGCAACTTAGCAGTGATATTTGAAAGCTGTTTTATTAGAGAAAACATAAAACTGCTGCTAGGATCTGCTGCACTTTGGAATAACTTGTGTATTGATGCATTATGTATTGACAGGTGTTATGAATCAAAGATTACAAAATGTATATGGAGCAAAGAGAGGAGCGTGGTCAAGCCACCAGGCTTCATACGTCGGAGGGTCAACTCATCTCTAGAGGTGAGGCTCCGGCTGAGTGTCTGGAAATGTTGGTTCCCCCTGATGAGATTCTGCACCGGCCCTTTAAACACATATGGATTAGAAATCAGTGTCAAAACAATATGAAACCTGCTCAGTTATCCTTATGAGTATTGTGACACTGACTTCACCCAGCTCTAATGCGTCAATATAAGTATGTAGAGTAATTGTACATGTTTTTATTCCATGTTAATGTGTGTTCCTGTCTCCTGCAGGCTGAAGAGAGCCCGACACCTCAGCACAGGGTCCACATCCCGTCCTCGGCTCTCCAGAGGAGCAGAGGAGCCTCTTCTGCTGAGGAGGAGGAGGTGCTGCTGGTCATCTCCATCCTCGACACCTCCAACTTTAATGTAATCTTCCTTTTTAATATTACACCAATCACAAAGGCAGGTAAAAAGAAACTCAAAACCTAGATTTAAGATTTGAGACAGTTCAGATGTGGACTGTGCAGACAGGGCCGGGGCTGAGACTCGGTGTCAGGAAGATCTCGCTGATATTTTGCATATTCATTCGTTTCAGTTGCTCTCACAGTAAACAGACTCCTACTGTTCAAGCCTGCATTGCAACAATTTGTTTATCAGGCTGATTTGTATTGATTTCCATAAACTTTTCATAAGACATCAGATTATTAGGCGCATCTTATGGAAATCCAGTTCGGACACAAAGTGCAGCTTATAGATCAAAGTTGTGGCTCCTACTTCAGAGCTGACACATTTCCATATTTGTGTTGGAAATTGTTTTACACTAAATGAGACTTACCCATGCCTCCTGCTTTGCCTACCCTCCTCTCCCTCTCTCTCGTTCAGCTCAGTCCACCTCTACCTCAGACGAGATCGATCATTTCATCGACCCGCGTGGACGGTGCCGTCATGGGCGGGTTAGTCCTGTCTGTGAGGGTGGGGGAGCGTGCGCTCGAAAACCTGTCACAGCCCGTCAGACTAGTCTTCAAACACAACAAGGAGGTAAAGTGATGATACTGGGACAACAGTGGCTCAAGCTATTTGAAATTTCCCATGTTAAAGGAATGCTCCTTTTTCTGCCTTACCCAGACTGAGACAAGATGTTTGATCTGTACGTCCGCTGGCTCAGGTCCTATGGTTAGCATAGTTCCCTACATTTATTATAGTTATAGTTCCTTACATTTCATTACCATGTAACACACATGATACACTAGGTGAATAAGACAGCTTCAGAGATGCTGTCAGATTTGTTTTTTCATTCTGAGGCTAATGACTCCTCTAGACTTAGAGTTAGATGGTAGGAACTATAACCGCTGAGCACATATTCATTGGTTAGAGTTCCTACCATCTAACTTCTCCTAAAATGACTCTCATTTAAAAAAAAATAAAATTCCAAGACATGTATTTCTTTACCGTGTAACACACATTATATTGTATAAATAAGACAGCCTTGGAATTGGTTTAAGGTTCATTTTTTTCACTTTGACGGAGCTAGGCTAATGACTCCTGTAGACTTCAAGTCTTAATGCTAAGCTAACATGAACTGTCACCCATCAGAACCAAACCAGTGGATGTACAGAAGTGAAAATGGCATCAAACATCTTGTCTCAGTCTGGGAACGTGTAATGTTAAGCTTTTCTCAGATCTATTGTGTTCTGCTTTTGCGGTTCAGGTACAAAATGGCACTTGTGTGTACTGGCACGACTTGGAGACTAAAAATGGAACAGGTGGGCACAGCAGGCGGCCTACTGCATGACTCATTTTGCCTAATTGTCGATAAACTGCTCTGACATGACGTGCTGTCATTGTGTGTGTGTGTGTGTGTGTGTGTGTGTGTTATGTAGGCCACTGGAGTAAAGAGGGCTGTTACACCACGTACAATGAAGATGAATTCATCTGCAGCTGCCACCACCTCAGCTTCTTTGCAGTACTTGTGGTAAACTGAGTTTCTTTTTAAGCTGAACATTTCCTCTCAGTCAACATCTCCAACTAGAGCACCACCACCTAATGTGGTGAACAGACGGCCTGATGAGTGCACGCTCAAAAGGGACACAAAACACCAAAAAGTACAAACTTGCAATCAAAGGGTCTCTGCAGTTGCAGCCTCCTACACTGATGGAAATATGGTGTGAAATGTGTGTATTCAGTGGAGCTGTGTTGATGCTCCCAGTTTTCAAGCTGACAGGTTACTGAACCCAACATGGACTCTAAAAACAAACGTCTTTGGGACATTTGTGTTACACCAAACATGACAAGTGGCATGTTATCCTCCCCCCAAAAAAGACACCCAGACGTGTTAAAATGAAACATGCTTTTGTTAAGTGTATGTGTGTTTTACCGTCACAGAACCCTGAAATCAAAGTGACCAAAGCCAATGCTGCGAACCTCACCTACATCACCTCCACTGGATCGATGCTCTCTGTGGTCTTCACCATCATTAGCCTGGTCATCTACGCCTGCTTGCAGTAAGCTTACACTGACTATTTACATGAGTTTGTTTTTTTTCCATGGAATTTGGGACGTAAGAGGAAGTGAACAGTCTCTGTGTGTTTCTGTCTGTGTGAGTATGAATATCAAGTGCCAGTTCCTCGGGCTGACCTCATTGGATTTATGTCCCTAAACTGCTTCCATACTGGCAGGACAGACTTTTTGGAAGGTTTTTGTAGTTTGACCTGCTGTGAAGTCAAACCAGCAGGGAGACATCTTTACACAGGACGTCCTAAAAAAAACTGTTAAATCATAACTGAGACCACGTTGGACCAGAAGGATGAAGAATATATTTATTTTCAGTTTATCCACGACCTGACATGTTTTACAGTTTTTTTTGGCACTACTACACATGTAGACAAGCAGGAAAGAGTAAACAAGGAAGTGTAAAAGTAATGAGCAACAACACTGAAACTGCAGGAGAAAGACAGCTTTCTAGGGTTGCACACAAACAAACAAACAAACAAACAAATAAGCAAATAAATAAATAAATAAATAATGGCAATGTTCAACCAGTCCAAATCTACAAGGTAAGTGAAATGACAGCAGAGTGAAATATTGAGAGAACCAACAGAGCTGTATTTTACTTTAGATATTTACTTTTTTTACCACTGTAGCTTAGCTGACTCATTGTTTTGGGAGGGTGTGACAACCAGTGAGATTCACATCCTCATCTGTGAGACAGAAAAAACCAAAGTGTCAATGAATTTTCTGTGAACAGACACTCAGCAGGAGCCTGTTTTAACCGTGTGCTGCTGACAGGAACCATATACTTTTTAACAAAACTACTTTAATCATCCCACCAGAACCCTGTGACCAATATATGTCATTAAACTGACATGCACCCCGCTGAAAAAATAAGGTTTCGCTCAAACTAGCTCTATAAACCACAACTCAGCACCACATCTGTGTGCTCTGTGGACTGTCACTGACCTCTTTAACAGAAAAGGCCACAGTGTGAATGAATTGTCTGTGAATGGACACCAAGCCGAGCCCGTTTTTACTGCATGCTGCTGACAGAAACCACAGGGCAAAATACAAAAATACACTCAAAGTACTGAAAGTACACTGAAGTACTTTTTAGAAATAAGTATGAAGATAAATGAGAGAATGAGATTAATTATTTTGTCTACTAAATGTCAACAATAATTACCAATGCCCAGCAGAAGTTATCCAAGCCCACAGTGATGTCTCATTTTATAATAAACGGAGAAAAACAAGCAAATCTTGAATGAATGTTTTTATTTTATTTCAATTTACCAGATAAAATGACTAAAATGATCACTAAATTATCAAAATGGCACTTACTTTTCTGTTGATCAACCAATTGATTTAGTCTACTGATCAATTCAGGTTAAAAAGATTAACTACAGGTTAATTACTACATTCAGCACTACAATTTTCATCTTCATCTTCTTACCAACATGTCTTGTAAACAGAGTGAGTATCAATATGTTGAAAAGACGTTGGGTGATTTGGAGGTTGATTTTAAGCAGTTCTGTTTGCACTGAACAGGCGGTACAAAATAAGTCTGTGACCTGTTGCTCTTTCAGACGGCGGCGCCCAGAGAAGGCCGTCGGCGTGCACATGAACCTGACAGGAGCGCTGCTGTGCCTGCACCTCTGCTTCCTGCTGGGCGGCCTGTGGGCGTGGCTGGAGGGCGAGGACGAGGAGGGCTGGGTGTGCCGGGCCACCGGGCTCCTGCTGCACTGGTCGCTGCTCGCCACCTTCAGCTGGACGGCGCTGGAGGGCTTCCACCTCTACCTGCTGCTGGTCCGAGTCTTCAACATCTACGTCAGGAGATACCTGTTCAAACTCAGCCTGCTGGGTTGGGGTGAGTGACGTCTGGGTGGGACGGCGGCTCTGAGGGACCGTCTGTGTTGAACCACTGGTTCATTTCACAAGAAAGCAGATGGGTGACGGTGATGGTGATGGTGTTCATGTAAACACTTCACCTGCGTCAGTGTTCATGTGAAGGTTTATTAAAGTATTTGTGGTAATTCTGCCCACACACACCCCCCCCTCTCTCTCTGCAGGTCTTCCCACTGTCATCACAGTGGTTTGTGGGTGTTTAGGAGCCTACGGCAAGCACAGAGTGTCAGCGATTGATGTCACCAACGAAACAGCAGCACAGATGTAAGAAATAAGAGCTCAATGAAAATTATGTAATAATTTGATTTAGATAAAATGATGAATTCATTTGGAAGATCTTCAAAAATTCAAATTTGTAAGATCTTCAAATTGCTTCCTCAGTCTGACCAGCAGCCAAAAAAAACCCCAAGGTATCAATTTTATAATGATATGAACAAAGAACCACAAGACAATCTTAGCATCTTAGTGAAGCTGGAATCAGCAAATTGGCACTTTTACGCAGTAAACGACAAACGATTAATCGATTACATCAAAGCTATACTCCATTTCCTTTCAAACAACTATTCGATTAATCATCTAATAATTTCAGCATTACTAAATATTTCAAGTTTGATTGGCATGCGCTCTCATTGATCTCACTGGTGGGATCGCAGGCGTCCCCAAACAAAGAAGCAGCTTTCATTCAATCACGTCTTCACCCCCTCCCCTCCCCCGCCTGCAGATGCTGGATCAGAAACAGCTTCCCGCTGGTCACCTACATCACGGTGCTGGGCTTCCTCGGCTTGGTGCTGCTGTGTAACTGCTACATGCTGGGCCTGGTGGTGGGGAAGCTGCGGAGGCTGAGGAACAGGACGGAGGGCGGCGGCCTGAAGCAGCTTCACAAAGAGAACAGAGCCAGGCTGTGGAAGGACGCCGCCACCGTGCTCGGCCTCAGCTGCATGCTCGGCGTGCCCTGGGTTATAGCCTGCAGCACGCTCGGCTCCTCCCCCACTGGACTGTACCTGTTCACCATCTTCAACTCCCTGCAGGGTCAGTATGTGCGAAGGCCTCATTATGCAGATCAGAGGGGGGTAAATGTCTGGCTGGAAGGTGTTTCATGTGTTTCATTACTACTTGTCTTCCCTCTCTCAGGTGTGTTCATGTTCCTGTGGTCCCTGGCTTTGACCTGCAAGTCTCGATCAGACTTCAACTCATCAGTCAAAGACCCCTCCACTCAGAAGATGATGGAGACGAGCTTCAATAACTGACTCTCAGAGATACATCTAATTATTTCCTGCACACAGCCTATATTAGGTCTTTAATTGCACCCCCACCCCCTCCCCATTTTCTTATTGTCTTGCTCCTGTAAATAAACATTGCTGTAAGATCATGCGTCACCCTCTCCACTCGAAATCTTTGCGACAATTGATATATTTACGGCAAGCAGACTCAGACAGACAAAGATCGTCTATGTCAGTGCAGCAGAATCACGCTATTGTAAAAAAGTTGCCCGCGATGGAAAGGGAACTTGTCCGATTACGCCATCTGCTGGTTGCATGAAATAAACACACACACACACACACACACACACACACACACACACACCTTCTTTTACCCATAGGAGCATTTTTAAGAATTCCGTCCAAATGATTAGCATACCAAGGCAACATATTAAGGCACATAAGTCATGCAACATATTGCAACATATTTTTTTATTTATTTCATAAGTGTACAAAATGTTCATATACTTGCATTACAGAGCTACAGTTACTTCCTTGCTGCTTGTCGTCTGTTTTATTATTATCATTATCATTATCATTATTATTAGTATTATTATTATTTTTAAAAAAGTT